>JAJPUD010006927.1:75727-90699 GCA_023553655.1 Myrmecobius fasciatus | reverse complement strand
CTATTGATGTTTGCTTGCATTGTGTTGCCTTTCTCTACCCATACATATGTTTTACAAATAAAAAGCTTTAATAAAAAATATTTTAAAAATTTAAAAAAAAGTATATATGGTCAAATTTTTTTTTTTACTTTTTTTGCTCATGTTTTAAAAGTTGAAGTCTCTTCTTAGAACAAAGGTGAGACTGTCTCAAGTTTTCTCTACAGGAGACAGTGGTTTTTCACTGTTCTCTGCCGTTGCTATTGACTTCCTTACTGTCCTGGATATGTGTGGTCATCCCCAAGTTATGCTGGGGTTCAGAGACTCACTATTTGCCTTCTGTATTTTCATTGGAGGTGTTATAGCTAATCTGCTGCTCTACTGGCTTCTGAACCAGGAGAGTAGGTAGGGTTGCCTTATTTTGCCCAAGAGTCTCCTGGTGGATTCCAAGCCACACTTCACTGGGTTAATACTCAGTGCCTGTACTTAATTGGCTCCTCCCCTTGCCCAGTTGAAACAGACCTTTTCTGAAGTTCATCCAAAATATCTTCTGCTACAAATTTGTTACATTCCAAGTAATTGTGGGTTCTATCACTCAAAAACCAGTTCAGAGGCTTAAACTGCTGTTTATCTAAGGGATTCCTGGACGAACTCAGATAAAGATGTGTCTACTCTCTGTCATCTTGGCTCCACCTCAATGATTTCTTGAAAGATCTTATATAGGCTCTTTTTTTTGTTTCATTATGGTTTTCAGGTACTCTGATAATTCTTAGATTTTTTCTGTTGAATCTATTTTCCAGATCAGTTATTTTTCCAATAAAATTTTACATGTTTTTTGTGGACCACAACATATCATTTCCATGATCTCTATTGATGTTTGTTTGCATTGGGTTTCCTTTCTCAGATATTTTTTGTTCATGTAGATACTATTTTTCTTGCACAGCAAGATAAGTATGGAAATATGTATACATATATTCAACTTGTCAATTATTTTGATATAATGAACATATAGTGGACTTCCTGCCATCTAGGGGAGGGGAGGGGACTAGGGGGGAAAATTTGAAATGGAAACTTTGTAAGGAACAATCTTGAGGAACTACCCATATATATGTTATGCAAATAAAAAGCTTTTAAAAAAAAGAAGTATTTTACATTTTTTTCTTTCTTTTTTTTTGGTTTTGTTTGATTGATTCTTAATGTTTTGATCATTTCCTTCCATTTATTCAAATCTAATTTTCAGTAAATTATTTTCTTCATTTTGCTTTTTTATTTGCTTTTGCTTTAGTCAAAATTGAACTTGTAAATGAATTATTTTGTTCACTACATTTTTTTTTATTTCAGAAATTCTGTTTTTCAAATTGTTGTTTTCTTTTTTCCTTTAATCAAAACCATTCTTTAAAAAGTGATTTTCTTACAACAATTTCTGTGCTTCTTTTTTTAGAGCTCTCATTTCCTTTTCTTATTTTTCTTCTAACTCTTTATTTAAGATCCTTTTTGAATTCTTCCAAGAGAACCTTGCAAGATGAAGATCAACTTATATCATTTTGTGAGACTTCATATGGAAATATTTTGCCTTTAGTATCCTCAGGGTTTTAGATCTGTTCTTCCCTGTCTCCATAAAAGCTATCTATGATCAGAGATCTTTTTGGGTTTTTTTGCTGATTTTTAAAGGATGGAGTCTGGTGTTAGGGTAAAGGGAAGATTGTCTCAAGCTTCCTCTTCAGGCAACCGCAACTTCATGCTGTCCTGGGGCTGGTGCTACTGGCTTCCTTCCCATACTGGATGGATTTGGTCAAGTCCCACATTATGGTGGGGTTCAGGGGATAACTATTTGCCTTTTGTAGTTTGTTTGAAGGTCTCACAGCTGCTCTGATGATCCACTGGCTCCTAAACCAGGAAAGAGGAGCCAATGCTATTGTACTTTGGCTACAAGCTTCCCATTAGATTCCCTCAGTATGCATAGGCTATTCTGCTCTGTGTCCCTGCACTATGCCTGTGCATATCTGTCTACCCACCCACCCCCATTCCCTACTGAAATAGACTTGTTCTGAAGTTCTGAGTAAATATCTTCTGCTGGTAATTTGTTACACTTCAAATATTTGATGTTCTGTAACTCCAAAATCAGTCCAGAGGCTTGGCCTGGAGTTAATCTGAGGAAAGTCAGGAACAGCTCAGACGAAAACCTGTCTACTTTCTGCCATCTTGTTTCAGTCCCTGCCTTATGGTTTTAATTGGCACAAGGTGTTACTCATGTTTAGAATATTTAATTTTACCCTCACCTCATAGAATCCTTCAATTCTTTTTCATTTAGTCATCACCTGCTTACCTTCTAATGCCAAATACCATTCACCCCAAATTAATAAATTTCTATATATTTATATGAGATATACTTAAATGTGAAAAGGTTTCTCTCCTTTTTAATGAATGCTACTTGAAAGCGTTGTCTACTTTCTTTTTAAATGAAATTTCTAGTATCTAGCATATTGCCCATGTAACAGGTCATTCTAAAAATCCTTTCTACTATCTTATCTTAGTCATGGCTTGAAAAAGTTGGGTTTCCTACAGGGATCTGTTTTGGGCCTTGTTTCCTTTACATTATTTTATTGAAGGAACATTAGCTCCCATGGTTTCAATGATCATCTCTGTGCTCATGATTTTCATCATTTTACCCAGCCCTAATCTCTCTCCTGAATTCTATATTTCCATTTTCATCTGCTCATTAGACATTTCAACTATTTGTCACAGATATCTTAAACTCATTATTACTTAAAAATGAACATGTTATCTCCACACCTCGACCTTTCCTTATTCCAAAATTTCCTATTACTATCAAAGTGGCATCTTCCCAGGTATTAAGTTTACCAACCTAGATGTGATCTTCCATTACCCTCAGAGGCAATCAGAAACTACTGTAATTTATAAAGTACGAGTAGCAGTGTGTGTGTGATATCTCAGATGCAGTTTAGGAATATTACTTCAGTTGCCAAATTGAAAATAGATTGTAATGGGAAGAGATCTGAGATAGATTCTTTCCATTAGACTATTGATCTTCCCGGGATGATGAAGGGCTGAACTAAATTGATAGCAGCATCAAGGGAGAAAAGCATATATGTGCAAGATGTTTTGCAAAGGTGAAATTGACAAGCATTCATAACATATGGGATATGAAAGAGAAAGAGATATTAATGATTCCAGGATAACTCTGAAATCAGAAACCTGAAGGAATATGTATGCGGAGGTTCAAAAAGGAGACCTGAAGAGGTTGGGTTTTCAAGGTATCACAAAAAAAAATATATAGGTTTGAACCCATTTCCAAATGAAGAGGCAATGTTTATTATAATTGTAATGCTAATTGAGGTGGGATAAATTCCAAAAGGATTTAGCAAAGAACCAGGAGAAAGAAGATAAATTTATAAGACAAAGAGAGACCAGAGCTTCATATTACTTATTTGCTAATTTAAAGGCATTCTTTTAGGTTTGAAGGGTGATCTTTTAATTCACTTGGTTATCACTAACCAGCAGATTTTGTATCTGACAGCAATGGTTGTACAACTATGGGAAGGTCAGAAGACTTTAGAATCATTGAAAGACAGATTGTTAGAACAATAGTACTCTAAGGTCAGAAGATCTCAGGATCACTTCCATATCTTCCCTAAAATCTAGGGAAAGAAATAAATAACTCTATTGTAATATTTCTAAGACTTTAGAATCATTGACAGACAGATTGTTAGAACAATAACTCTCTAAGATCACAGGACTTAAGAATCACTGCTATATTTGCCCTAGAAATTGTACCCCCTTCAGGCAGATAATATTGCCTTCTACAATCATAAGGAAATCAGTACTATGGAAGATTTTAGGAGATAGATAAGCAATTCTATCTGGAATATGTTGAGGAGAAAGAAAATTTAACAAGTTTAGGGCCTCCTAGTACATGTGTGGATTTAGTAAAAGAATTCCCACACTTAGTCTCCAAGTTTAGATTTATTATGCTAAAGTTCCAAAGGTGTTTAGCAAAGGTACAGAAATAAAAAGAATTAACATTGCTGCTTGACAGTGAGCTAATTTCAGGGGAATCTAGCAAAGAGTCATAATCAAAAAGATAACTTTTTGTGAAAAAGAAACAAAGATTAGGTTGATATGCTAACATTATGGTTTAGAGATACAATTAGGGAATGGTGAGGTGGGGTAGTTCCCATCATTGAGATCTACAGTTTACTGACCAATAGAATCAATACTGAATTATTCCTATGGGCCAGCATTGTGCCATTTCCAAGGGCACCTAGCCTCAGGTTTTCTCAGGCCTCCCTACTTTCTCACATCACATAAGCTATGTTGAGTTTAAGATATGAGCTGCATACATAGTTTAATTTGTGTGGAAGGGAGTTGGACAATCAGATTACCAGTCAACAGAGAGTTTGGGGCATGTTAGATACAATTGAGAATTATTAACATAGTTATTATGGTAATTAAATTTCTGGGAGCTGATGAGATCACCTTGTGAAGTAGTTATGAGGCTAACGGAAAGTAAGCCCTTTTGTTGAACTCTGAGGGATATATTTAACACAGCACCTTTCTTTTATTGATCATCTTTAATTTATTCTGTATATAGTTTGTTTCCACATAATTGTTTACATGTTGTTTCCCCCCAGTGCAATGGGAGTTTCTTGAGTACAAAGATCACCCTTTGTCTTTTTGTTTGTTTCCCCAAGTCTCAGCAAAGTGTGGGGTAGATTATAAGCATTTAATAAATGATTATTAACTGATCAACTGAAATGCTTGCTAATTTATTACTCCATATAAAGGTATCTGTGTGAACAGGATAATATTAGTATAATACATTATATCTGATATGAGAATATCATTATGCAAATTATGTTATTGAGACAGTGTCTTTCATTACTAACACCACAGTTACAGTTGATTAAGTTCACAAAAGAAAAGCAAAACAGTTCTTTTAAAGTGAAAAGTAACTGTAATTTTCAGCTACTACTGAAGACTATCCACACATATTTCTCATTTTATAAATGATTTTCTTCTCCTAAGTCCTCATTAAAACTCAGGTCATTATCATACAGATTTAGATATGCAGGTCAAATCATGTCCCCTGAAATTTAACAATTACATCAGTAGAAGCCTAATGTAACTTGTTGAACATCTGACCCATATGTTTGTCATGACCTGATAGTCATATCATACATTATGCCCCAAGAATTTTAATTATTGAAATAATTTTATCTGTTTCTTTTTTAAACATATGATTCTTTTATTTAATTTGCTACATGTTATAATAATTCAAATTAGTCATGGTGCTCACATATTGAAAACACATTTGCATCTTTCCACCATAGGAGCATTTCCTAAATCCACTATATTAACCCATTCATACTGATAAGGTGCAGCTTCTAGGAGAAATATAGCAGTAATCCTGAGGCTCTCAGACTTTAGGAGTGCTATTATCAATTATCCTAAAGTCTCCTTCCCTTAGGAATACTATAGTATTGTCTTACAAATTTTGCTGACTGCCAATTAACAATCTGTTGGTCAGTGATAACAGGGTTTCTGAGACAAATGCTGAGGTGCATATCAAACTGCTCCTCAATCTTACCTCTAAACTATAAAATTCAATATTGAGGTGCATATCAGACCACTCCTCAGTTGTATCTCAAATCTATAAAATTAGCATATCAGTGACATATAGAATCAGATTTTTTACTTTTCTTCTAAATGTATCTTATTGCTCCTGCTTCTTTGCTATTTTTTTTTCTGGATCTCAGCCAGCTTTAATTGGTGTTACAATTACAATGAATTTTGTCCCTTGACTTAGAGATGGCTTCAAGCCTACCAATTCTTTTGAAATACCTGACACCAGTCTGTAACCCCCAATTTTTGCACTCTCCTTTGGAACCTCAACATTTACTGTCCCTATAAGGGGAAAATCTAGTCTCCCCTGACTTTACTCCCTCCTTGTTAAGGTTCTTTTCTACCTTGATCTTACAGTTAAATAGAAGAAAGCTTGTCTGGGTCATCTTGAACTTCATGCTCAGCAATATTTCCCTGACTATGAATGTGCAGACTTGGAAATTTTTGCAGTTCTTGACAAATTTACCTTTGCCACTTTTTTTTTGCCTTCTCTGAGATGCTGAAGCAGGATCCAATGTGCTATAGGATAATGAATCTTTGCCACCTTTTCCACGTTGGAAGAGAAATTTTGTGACTTTTGGCAAAGATGAGACAGTCCTCTTCCATGTCCTTTTTGTCTGTATCTATGTCTCTGTGTAGATTATCTGTGTCATGTTTGTTCTGTGAGCTAGATTTTGCTACCTGGAAAGATTTAAAATGCAGCTAATAAGAAAATAAAATAACAAAAAACAAACAAACAAAAAAAAAACTTCTATACTGTAATTAGAACACTGGGTAACATTTCTTAATATCCTTGACTCTCACCTTTTTCACTCACAGTGGAGAGAGAGCAGAAAATCATATTGCCTGAACCTGCCTAAAAGAAACAACTGTATGTTTTTCCTGGGCATGGATGAATTTTTTCAACTTCTGAAATGAACTTCATGTCTTTGGGGTGATCCTATTGTGGTGGAGCAGTGGCTGCCACAACCCTTCTATTGACCAAGTTTCCAAGCTCATCCTAGGTCAACCATTAAAGTTGTAACTCCCCACTGGTTTTAGAGCATTTTGGAAGCAAAGGTTATCAGTGGCTTGCTAATGGGAAGCAGAGTCTCCTGTTAGACACCCACTATTTGATTGTCCAGATGTGCTACACTCTCAAGCCTGCCATCCTGTTCCCTTACATACTCAATAGGGTGGCATCATTCAAAATTGTGAGAAAACTTTAGATTTTGTCTATTCCAGTGAATGTGACTTTAGGGACATTCCTCCCATAACCTAGACAGTGAATAGCTTACTGTTGGGTTCACTTTTCTTGAAAACACAGGGAAAATGGCTACTCTGTAATGAGCCTCAAATAGCACCTTGGAGACTAAACCACTCCCCTCCTGAAACTTCTACTTAGAGGGCACAATTTATTACCCTCATCAGAGCTTTAAAATTGGGGAAAGGCCCTCCAATCCCTTGTGAAAAATCCTTAATGGGCTGTTTAACTTCCCCCCTCCCCGTGCTGAAGCCCATCTAGAGGAGAGGCACATAGCTAGGGAAGGACTGACAGAAAGAATTTACACATATGCCCCTTGTAGGGGCTTTAAACTGCTTTTGTTTTTTGTTGACAACTTTACTAATTGTATAAAACCCTTACACTGCAAGACTGAAAAGGCTCAGAGTTTTTTGCTAAAGGACATCATACCTCATTTTGGTCTGCCCAGCTCTTTACAGAGAAACAATGGCTCAGATTTCACTTCTCAAATAACTCAAGCTGTGGCTGAGGCACTTAAGATTAAATATCATCTCTACTCTGCATGTCATTCTCTCTACCCAATGCTTAATATTTTTAAAAATTATGGTGCTTGCACCCTAGGCCACCTGAGCACTCCTTTCACTGTGTATAATGCCACTATTCTGTCCATTGTGCATTCTCCTTTGAGAACACAAAAGCAGGGATTTGGGGAAAATGTTCTTTGCTATTTACCCTAGGAAAAGCTGAATGGGTGTGAGACATTCATGACAGCTTCATCTAGCTCCCCAAGTCTTCCTCTGGATGGGGTTCCTGGTTGCTATCCTTAGTACCCCGATACTAATTTCACTTTTGTTTATTCTTTCTTTTTTGCCCATATTTAGCCCTTGCATTTTAAATTTACTTGTGAGAATTTTTTCTTCCAGACTCAAAGCCATGAAATTACAAGGACTTAGTCGACTTGAATATAATCTGATACCTGATTCTGCCACTCAGCACCTACTGGCTGCTGCTGCAACCAACTTCAAGTCATGTATCTCCTCTCCTCAGTCTGGACCCCACTAAGCAAGACCAGCTCTACGTCCCTTTTCGACTGAAGCAGGTCAGAAGATTTGACCATCATCCCTTTGTCTCAAATGAACTTGGGTTTCAAACTGCTTGAGAGGGAATGCTAGGCTGCAGCTTCTAGATGAAACATAACAGTTATCCTGAGGCCCCAGACTTTAGGAGTGCTCTAGTTTTAACAATCTATTTGTCAATGATCCCAAAGTCTCTTTGCCTTAGCAATACTAAAGTATAATCCTACAAACAGTTAACATTCTTTTGGTCAGTGATAACAGGGTTTCTGAGACAACTGAAGAGACACATACCTAACTAGTCACCAACCCCACCTCTAAATCATCAAATTCAGTATTGAGGTACATAACAGACCACTCCTTAGTGCTACCTCTAATGCATAAAATTAGTGTATCAGTGACATGAAGAACCAGGTTTTTCTGTCTTTTCCTATAAATTTATCTTCTTGCTCTGGGTTCTTTCCTAAATCCTTTTGGAACATAGCTTGTTTTAGTTGATGTTACAATTACAATAAACTTTGTCCCTTGACCTGGAGATGGATTCAAGCCTGAAAATTCTTTTGAGATACTCCATGATACCAGTCTATAACCCCAATCTTTTGGGGTCTCTTCTTGAACCACAACAATAAGATTATCACTTAAATCCTCGAAGACATCTAAGAGGTAACCTACTTCAGCAACTTTTCTGTTTTACAAATGGAAAAAAAAAGATGCAAAAAAATGAAGCCAATTTTCCTGGAACACATAAGAAGGATGTTCAAGTTATTGAGTAAATGAAAATTTAGAACAATTTATAATTTTTCTTTTCAGGTTGAATGGTTTTCTTATTTTGTCTCTGTTACAACAAGATTATCCTCATACTGGCAGTAGGACATGTACTAAAACATGACACTATACTAAAACTTATATAATATCATTGGTGAAAGGTAGAAACTTAAATTATTTCATGTTTAAATCAGAATGAAATTTCCAAGGATTATGTCACTGAGGGGAGACAAAGACAAAAAGAAAGAGAATGAGATAGACAAAGATACAGATGAAGATAGCAAAACACAAAGAAAATCGCAGGGACCAAGGGACAGAAGTTGACAGTGAGATAAAGAAATAGAGAGCTTGAGCCAAAGAGACAGAGAGAGACAACACAGAAAGACAGAGATAACAAGAGATAAATGGAGATAAAAAGATACAGAAAAAGACAGAAAAATATAATTGGTGGCAGAAAAGGAGACAAAGATCTAGTTATATATTTCTTCTTTATAAAATTTTATTAATCATCATTTTGCAGGAATACGGTATTGGGGATATTCAGAAGTTTTATGCATATAACATATACCCAATATCTTCAATTTGAACAGCATACTATTATACTTGTAGTTCTTACAAATACTTGTGAGTGGCCTAAGTAATAGACAAATAAAGGGAATGTTATATATAATATGCTGAACTTTAGTATGCTGAGTAAAATTATGAAAGTGACTCATAATGAAAAAGCTAATAAGTAAAGTTATATGAGAATAAACATCTCTTATCTTTTTATTTATTTATTTATTTATTTAAAAAAAATTTTTATTTTATTTGCATAACATATGTGTGGGTAATTCTTCAACAATAACCCTTACATAGCTTTCCGTTACAAATTTTTCCCCCAACTCCCCACCCCTCCCTTAGATGGCAGGATATCCACTACATGTTAATTATGTTAAAATATTGGCAAATCGAATATATGTATACATATTTCCAAACTTGTCATTTTTGTGCAAGAAAAATCTTGTCTACACAAATGATATATCAGATAAAGGAAACACAATGTAAGCAAACATCAATCAAGGAGTATGAGAATGTTATGTTGTGGTCCACATTTCACATCCTGTATATGGCTTTCTTCAGTGAACAATTGGAGGTGGTTTGAAACATTTCATTGTTGAAGAGAGCCATCTCCATCAGAATTGATCATCATGCAATATTGTTCTTGCTGTGTATAATGATCTCCTGCTTCTGCTCATTTCACTCAGCATCAGTTCATGTAAGTCTCTCCAGGCCTCTCTGAAATCATCTTGCTGGTCATTTCTTACAGAACAATAATATTCCATAATATTCATATACCATAATTTATTCAGCCATTCTCCAATTGAAGGGCATCTATTCAATTTCCAGTTTCTAGCCACTACAAAAAGGGCTGCCGCAAACATTCTTGCACATGTGGGGCCTTTTCCTTCCTTTATGATTTCTTGGGATATAAGCCCAATAGAAATGCTGCTGGGTCAAAGGGTATGCACAGTTTCATAACTTTTTGAGCATAGCTCCAAATTGCTCTCCAGAATGGCTGTATCTGTTCACAGCTCCACCAACAATGCATCAGTGTCCCAGCCCTCCCACATCCCCTCCAACATTTATCATTAACTTTTCCTTTCATTTTAGCCAATCTGACAGGTGTAACATCTCTTATCTTTACTGCAGTTTCCTAATTTTTTAATGTGGAAATAAAATTTGTCTTAATACCTACATCATATTATTATTGTGAAGATTAAGTGAGAATATCTAAAGACAATTCCTTGCAAACTTGAAAATGTTTAATAATTATCAATTATTAGATTGGAACCGAGGTTCTTAATTAGGTTTTCCATAGATCCCAAAGGATTTCCAAAAGGCCATGAAGTTCAATGAGGAACGATTACATCTTTATTCAGTAACATCTATGTATTTCTTTCAATTATGAATTTAAGTAACAAATAATATTCAGGAAAGAAAAAAAAGTTTTTATTAGACTGTCAAAGAAGAGCCATGACACACAAAAGAGTTTAAGAATGCTTGGATTTGAAAGTCCATGGCCTAAAACCAATGTGTTTTACTGGACAGATTTCTGAGATCATATATATTTTTCTTTGGAAGTATTTAGAGCATTTGGAGGCAAGGTCACATATTTAGTAGGTATTGAAGTCTGGATTTGAACTTAGGTCCTTCTGATTCTAAGGCTGGTGCTCTATTCACTGCGCCACCTAGCTGCCCCAAAGTTATTTATTTTTTAATTTGAAATAAATAATATCAAATTTAATTAGTGAATAACCATGTTTAAAATTATCTTTACAAAAGAATGCTATTATTATAATTGATTACATTTAATGATATAAGAAAATATTATGTTTCTATTGGAGAATAATTCTCTTTTTTTTATTTTTTTTATTATTTTTTTTATTAAAGCTTTTTATTTGTATAACATATGTATGGGTAGTTCCCCAACATTGATCTTTACAAAGCTTTCCATTACAGATATTACCACAGTCCCCTCCCCTCCCCTAGATGGCAGGAAGTTCACTACATGCTAATAATGTTGAAATGCTTGAGAAGTTATGCAAGAAAAATCCTATCTACAAGAAAAAAAAAGATTCAGAGAAAGGCAACGCAATGCAAACAAATGTCAATAGAGATCATGAAAATGTTACGTTGTGGTCCATATTTCATTTCCCTCTCTCTGGGTGTATATGGTTTTCTTCAGTGAACACCTGGAACTGGTTTGAGACAATTCTTTGTTGCAGAGAGCCATGTCCATCAGAATTGATCATCATGTAATACTGTTGTTGCTGTGTATGATGATCTCCTGGTTCTGCTCGTTTCACTCAGCATCAGTTCATGCAAGTCTCTCCAGGCCTCTCTGAAGTCGTCCTGCTGGTCGTTTCTTACAGAGCAATAATATTCCATAACATTCATATACCATAATTTATTCAGCCACTCTCCAATTGATGGGCATCCCTTCAGTTTCCAGTTTCTAGCCACCACAAAAAGGGCTGCAATAACATTCTTACACATGTGGGGACCTTTTCCTCCTCTAAGATCTCTTTGGGATATAGGCCCAGTAGAAACACTGCTGGGTCAAAGGGTATGCACAGTTTGACAACTTTTGGGGCATAGTTCCAATTGCTCTCCAGAATGGTTGGATCCGTTCACAATTCCACCAACAATGTATTAGTGTCCCAGTTTTCCCACATCCCCTCCAACATTCATCGTTATCTTTTCCTATCATTTTAGCCAATCTGACAGGTGTGTAGTGGTATCTCAGAGTTGTCTTAATTTGCATTTCTCTGATCAATAGTGATTTGGAGTAACTTTTCATATGACTAGAGATGGTTTTAATTTCATCATCTGAAAATTGTCTGTTCATATCCCTTGACCACTTATCTATTGAAGAGTGGCTTGAATTCTTTATATATGAGACAATTCTCTATAAATTTTAGAAATGAGGCCTTTATCAGAACCATTAAATGTAAAGATGATTTCCCAATTTGATGCTTCCCTCCTAATCTTGTCTGCATTTGTTTTGTTTGTACAGAAATTTTTAACTTAAGATAATCAAAATTATCCATCTGGTGTTCAATTAGGAGTTCCATGTCTTCTTTGGACATAAATTTATTCCATCTCCACAGGTCTGAGAGAGAAATTATATTACGTTCCTCTAACTTGCTTACAAAGTCCCTCTTTATATCTAGATCATGAACCCATTTAGATCTTATCTTGGTATGTGGTGTTAGGTATGGGTCAAGCCCTAATTTCTTCCACACTAGTTTCCAATTTTCCCAGCAGTTTTTGCCAAATAGTGAGTATTTATCCCAAAAGCTGGGGTCTTTGGGTTTATCGAATACTAGACTGTTAAGGTTAATGCCTAGGTTGTCCTGATAACCTATCCTGTGCCACTGATCTACTGCTCTATTTCTTAGCCAGTACCAAACAGTTTTGATGACCGCTGCTTTATAATATAGTTTTAGATCTGGTACAGCAAGGCCACCTTCATCTGCCTTTTTTTTCATTAATCCCCTTGAAATCCTTGACCTTTTGTTCTTCCAAATGAACTTTGCTACTATTTTTTCTAGATCTGTAATATAATTTCTTGGGAGTTTGATTGGTATTGCACTAAATAAGTAGATTAGTTTGGATAGTATTGTCATTTTTATTATGTTCGCTCTGCCTACCCATGAGCACTTAATATTTTTCCCATTGATTAGGTCTGATTTTATTTGTGTGGAAAGTGTCTTGTAATTTAGTTCGTATAGTTTCTGACTTTTCCTTGGAAGATAGATTCCCAAATATTTTATCCTATCATCTCCTATTTGGAATGGAATTTCTTTTTGTATCTCCTGCTGCTGAACTTTGTTGGTAATATATAACAATGCTGATGATTTATGTGGATTAATTTTGAATCCTGCCACTTTGTTGAAGTTGTGAATTGTTTCTAGTAGTTTTTTAGTTGAGTCTCTAGGGTTCTCTAAGTATACCATCATGTCATCTGCAAAGAGTGATAATTTGTTTTCTTCATTACCTACTCTAATTCCTTTAATCTCTTTTTCTTCTCTTATTGCTAAAGCTAACATTTCTAATACAATATTAAATAGTAATGGTGACAGTGGGCAGCCTTGTTTCACTCCTGATCTTATATGGAATGGTTTTAGTTTGTCTCCATTGCATATGATGCTTGCTGATGGTTTTAAATAGATGCTACTGATCATTTTAAGGAAAAGCCCATTTATTCCTATACTCTCTAGTGTTTTTAATAGGAAAGGGTGTTGGATTTTGTCAAAGGCTTTTTCTGCATCTATTGAGATAATCATATGGCTTTTGTTAGTTTGGTTATTAATATAATTAATTATGCTGATAGTTTTCCTAATATTGAACCAGCCCTGCATCCCTGGTATAAATCCTACTTGGTCATAATGTACTATCCTGGGGATGACTTTCTGTAATCTCATTTCTAATATCTTATTTAAAATTTTTGCATCAATATTCATTAGAGAAATTGGTCTATAGTTTTCTTTCTCAGTTTTTACCCTACCTGGTTTAGCTATCAGCACCATATCAATTTCATAGAAAGATTCTGGCAGTATACCTTCTGTCCCTAATTTCTCAAATAGTTTGTGTAGTATTGGAATCAATTGTTCTTTGAATGTTTAGTAGAATTCACATGTAAATCCATCTGGCCCTGGAGATTTTTTCTTAGGGAGTTGGTTAATGGCTTGTTCTATTTCTTTTTCTGATATGGGGCTGTTTAAATAATTTCTATCCTCTTCTGTTAACCTGGGCAATCTATATTTTTGTAGATATTCCTCCATTTCATTTAGATTATCAAACTTACTGGCATAAAGTTGGGCAAAGTAACTCCTAATTATTGCTCTAATTTCCTCTTCATTGGAGGAAAGTTCTCCCTTATCATTCTTGAGACTAACAATTTGATTTTCCTCTCTCCTTTTTCTTATCAAATTAACTAAAGGCTTATCTATTTTGTTGGTTTTTTCATAGAACCAACTCTTAGTTTTATTTATTAACTCAATAGTTTTCTTGTTTTCAATTTTATTAATTTCTCCTTTTACTTTTAGAATTTCCAATTTGGTATTTAATTGAGGGTTTTTAATTTGTTCTTTTTCTAGTTTTTTTAATAATAAGCCCAATTCATTGATCTTTTATTTCTCTATTTTATGCAAGTAAGCATCTAGAGATATAAAATTGCCCCTTATAACAGCTTTGGCCGTATCCCACAAATTTTGGTATGTTGTCTCCTTATTGTCATTCTCCTGGATGAAATTATTGATTGTGTCTATGATTTGCTCTTTCACCCATTCATTCTTCAAGATTAGATTATTTAATTTCCAATTACCTTTTGGTTTATTTTCTCCTGGACTTATATTGCATGTGATTTTTATTGCATCATGATCTGAAAAGGATGCATTTACTATTTCTGCCTTTCTGCATTTGATTTTAAGGTTTTTATGCCCTAATACATGGTCAATTTTTGTATATGTTCCATGGACTGCTGAGAAAAAAGTAAACTCTCTACTGTCTCCATTCAACTTTCTCCATAGATCTATCATAACTAACTTTTCTAACAATTGGTTTATCTCCCTAGTTTCTTTCTTGTTTATTTTGTAGTTTGATTTATCTAATTCTGAGAGAGCAAGGTTGAGATCCCCCACTAGTATCGTTTGGCTATCTATTTCTTCTTGCACCTCTCTTAATTTCTCCCCTAGGAAATTGTGTGCTATTGCACTTGGTGCATATATATTTAGTATAGATATTGC
>JAJPUD010006927.1:59913-70727 GCA_023553655.1 Myrmecobius fasciatus | reverse complement strand
ACAATACTCCACCCTTTAGATCCCCTCCCCCTGTTTTTACTCCTTTCCCCTGATTCTTCTATTTTCCCTTCTATTCGTTTGTCCCTTACTTTTCCTCCTTTCCCTCCCACTTCCCTCTAGCAACAGACAAGTTTCTATGTGAAATCAAATGTCTGATATACACTTTTAGAGCCCAACCTGATCAGAGTAAGATTTACACAGTGCTTATCTCCCTCCCCTCTTTCTCTCAATTATATTAGGTTTTCTTTGCCTCTTCAAGTGATTTTACCTTGTTTTTACCTCCTTTTTTTTTAGATCTTATTTTACCACTTTTTCCCTCTTTTCCTCAGTATGACAACATTTTCCCCTCTAGTTCTCTTTTTCATATTATCAAAGTAATATCTAGTTAATTATACCCCCAAACTTTGAGTATCCCCCTAGTAGAAATAAAGTTCTCAAGAGACCTTTCCTTTTTACCTTTTTATGCATCTCTTGAGTTCTGTGTTTGTGTGTCAAATTTTTTGTTCAGATCAGGTCTTTTCATTAGAAATAGGTGAAATTCACCTATATCATTGAATGACCATCTTCTTCCCTGGAGGATAATGCTCATTCTAGCTGGACAGGTTATTCTTGGCTGTAATCCAAGTTCCTTTGCCCTTCGGAATATCTGGTTCCATGCTCTTTGATCCTTCAGTGTGGAAGCTGAAAAATCCTGTGTGATTCTAATTATTGAACCTCGGTATTTGAATTGTTTCTTTCTAGCTGCTAGAAGAATCTGTTCCTTGGTGCTATAGTCCTGAAATTTAGCCAGGATATTCCTTAGGGTCTTAATTTTGGGGTCTCTTTTAGTAGGTGATCGGTGAATTCTTTCAATGGTGATTTTGCCCTTTGATTCTACAATCTGAGGGCAGTTTTCTTTCAGGATTTCCTGGAAGATAGTGTCCAGATTCTTTTTTTCATCATGGCTTTCAGGAAGTCCAATAATCCTTAGATTGTCTCTCCTAGATCTATTTTACAAGTCAGTTGTTTTTCCTAGGAAATATTTCATATTTTCTTCTAATTTTTCATTTTTTTGTTTTTGTTTGACTGATTCTTCAAGTCTTAGTGAGTCATTCACTTGCATTTGTTCAATTCTTATTTTTAAAGTGTTGTTTTCTTCAGTTACCTTTTTAAGTTCCTTTTGTAACTGGCCAATTTGTTCACTGCACTCTTTTTCCACTTCACTAATTTTATTTTTTAATAAATTGGTGTCTTTTTCATATCTCTTTTGCAGAGCATCATATTCTTCTTGCAAGATACTGTATCCTTCTTGCACTGATTTCAATTTATTTTCCCATTTATCCTCCAGCTCTCTTTTGAGGTTCTTTATGCAGTCTTCCAGAAAGGCCTTTTGAAAAGGGGACCAGTGATGGTCCTGGCTGATGTTCTCTGGATTTTTGTCTAAAGGAACCTCTGTATCTGAGGTCGTATCTTTGCCTTGATAAAAGCTGTCTATGGTGAGAGCTCTCTTTTGCTTCTTCATCATATTTTTTTTAGACAGCGTGGATATCTCTTTAAGGTAGGGGGAAAAAAAAAAACGGTGGCTGCAAAAAGCTTTGCCCTGGGGCACTTCGGCGAGTTGACTTAAGGTGCTGGGCCGGTGGGGGCTAGGACTAAGTCCGAATTACTCCTTAAACAAGGCAAGTCTGCCAGAACACCTGCCCCCAATCAGGGCAGAGTGTCCCGAGTGCCTCAGATAAACTCCAGGTGTTTGGAATTTGGAGTTTGGAGTTTGGAATTTCTTCCACGATGAGCTGAGCTGAGTCCCACCCTCACTTCTGGCCTGTACAGTTGTCTTCTATTTATCTCTCTGGCTGAGTCTGACTAACCTGATATGAAGTTATCCAGAGAGCTGTGCCTAAATATTTCTGAGTTCATTGACTTGAAGATCAGTTCAGAGGCTTATTTTATTGTTGATTTGAGAGAAGATCGGAGGAGAGGCAGAAAGTCACCTTTTCACTCTGCCATCTTGGCTCCGCCCCCATGTGGAGAATAATTCTCAATAATAGTTTAATTATGAGAATAATAGACTTTTATTTTCTCAACTTATCATTTATTTGTTTGCTTGTATGACTTCATTGTAATAAATTTCATTATTAGATTTGTTTTATACAAGTTAAATCATGTTCCTTGTAACATGCTTCAATACTTCAAGGATCTATGATTTGGTTAGTGTTGGTACTTATTTAATTGTGTTGGTACTATAGCCTTATTAAACATTCTTTGAGTTATTGTGACCAAAAATGATTAATATATTCAAATAATGAATAAGCCTCTTCGAGTTTAACCAGGCTATTTCTTGGATGTTAGACACATTGGCTAACATAAGGCATATACTCAATATTTTTTTTAAACTTGACAGGATCTGCCAGAGTTCTTTTCTGATGATTAAACCTTTGAGAGCTTCAGTTCACTTTGATCCTGATTGATTTTTTGAAGGTTCTCCAAAGCATAACAATGATAACAATGACCACTATTATTCGTGACAGCAGAAGCCAGCAGAACTTCAATCACAGCCTAATGACTTAAATCATTAACATCAATCTACCTCAAATTCTAGAAAATGATTATTCAGTTGATTTTGTTCTATTACAGATTTGAAGGTCCAATTACATGGCAGAGGAACAAATAATAGATTTGTCCAAAAGTTCAAATTATAACCAAATATAAGATAGATTATGAAATATATACACAAAAAAACTAACATATTTAAGTTATCTTGTAGTACTATAAAATCCTCTGAAAACCACAGTTACTTTTTGGGTTTTAGCAATTTAAAAATGTTTCTTAAATCAAAGGAGAGTTGTGTTGTAGAATAAGAAAGTAAATTATCTATTTGTACAAAATCAACAAAATTAAATGAACTATAATAAGAATTATTGGGTTTCTGGGGCAAACATCCAAACACACTTAAAATATCTCTTCTCTATATTGTTATATTACAATGGACTATGAAGAGTTCTCCCTGATGTCTCCAGGTTAAGAGGTCCAAAAGACAATAGCTTTGCTACTGATTCAGAAGCCCCACCTCACTGATATTGGGGTGCTGGCTGGAGCTGGGGGTAGGGCAAGGTCTGCACTGGAATTGTGCATTGGCTTCCCACTATGGTTACACAGACCTTTTCTGCTTACCTTACATCCCATTTTCTGTCTCTGAGCTGAGAGGTTTGGAAGCCATCAGTAATGCAGCTATTTCAGAAGCCAGCCAGAGGTGGGACTGAGACTCAGCTCAAGCTGCTTGCTAGACTCCCACTTTTTCTCCTGAGCTTCAGAGTTTCTGTGGGCTGGAAAATGTTCACTCAGTCTTTTTGGGTGTGCTGATACTCTAAAATTTGTTTAGAGTAATTATTTGAAGGAATTTGAAGTAGTTTGGGGGAGAGGTTGGGCAAGTTTCTGTTTTCCTCTGCCCTCTTAGTTCCTGCTGTGCTAGGTATTAATTTTAAAATTATTTTAAAATATATAAACTTATATATTATTATTATATATAATATAATTATATAATATATTGCATAATATTATTATATAATTATATTATATAATATATTAACATATGTTATGTATTTATGTATAAATATATAAAATAAATAAAAATATAAAAATTATAAAAAATTATTTTAAAATAACATGGTAGAGTTAGAGAATTTTCTGGAGAGCTATCCAGATGACCATTATTTGGGAAATATGGTAGAAGTCTGAAAAAATGCTTTTTTATTACATAAATATGTATATGTTATTTACCAAATTGCATTCCTCAAACTCTAACTTCATAAAATAATCTGCTCAACTTTTCCATAGTTCTATTTTGAAATTCAAATTAAGGACATTTATTAGACATCTAGCTAATAATTTACAGTGTGACAAAAAGAATTATATAGTAAAGAAAAGTCTAGAGTTGAAGAAAAAATAATTAAATCAGGTTTCTTTATTCCATATATTTTCTATGAGACCATGGCAAAATCATTTAATCTAATAGTTGCCAGATAATTCTTTAAGATCAATAGTTGAAGATCTGCATTTTTACAAAAAGTTTTTTCCATGCTGTTAAATAATTTCTTCACTAATGAAATAAAAAAAATCTGATTTTTAAAAAATGAGCAGCACTATCATTCAAAACATAATGCTTCAGTAAACTTGAAAACTGAAGCAAGAAAACATGGCTTCAGATTATGACTCTCTTATTTGTGAATTATTAATTATTAACAGCAAGGATTATGCCATTTTTATCTTTGTAACTAACCACTTAGCTTTGGCCACTTAGCAAATATGTATTTAATTGAATTGAAATAGTAGGGCTGGAAAATAAAAAAGGAAAACTGCTAAATTTTGCCGCTATGTAATTGGCATGTACTAAGAAAGTTATTTATATAAGACAATATCTTCCTGTAAATAATAAAATTCCCTCTGGGGCTTAAGTGACTGCTTGGTCTCCAAAGAATGATGTAAATGTAGAAAGAGACATTATCTAGCACAGTTCAGAGAACAAAATGATAGGTAGTGATAGAACTGAAGCTTTGGAACTCTTTGCAAAAGAATGTTCAGGTGATAATAAGGTAATATATCTGACCAATGTGAAATTGTATATGTATATGTATGTATGTATATATATATATATATTTATACAAATAGATATATGTAAGCATAAATAGGAATAGAAAATATATTTGCATATATATATAAAGATGTTATATATGCATGAATATATGTATAGTATTTAGTTTATATGTATTGTATGTTTTCTTCCTTCCCATTCTTTTTGATTAAAAAAGTAAGTTAAATAATATGCAAAATAATGTGTTTATATATTGCATATATATATATATCATTTATGATTCTAAACATACAAATGTATATGTACACAAACATATAGTTTTATAGATTATATACACACATTTTGAATATAATGTAATTTTTTTAACAGAAAACAATGGGAAGGAAGAAAACATAACAGAATACATACATACAAGCAAATATATACATATATATTCATATGTGTTATTAAGACCACTGGAACAAACTATATTTAAGCAGATATTCATTTGTATATATACCTATAGTCTTGTCAATTTGGGAGTTCATAAAAATATTATGATAAAAAATAAAAATTTCCCAGAACAGCTTATGCTTTATTTTTTTAAAATATGAGATTTATGTTTGATTATAAACTGGAATAGAAGAATGCAATGACATGTGAGATATTTTGAGTCAAAATCTATCTTTAAAATTCTATATATGATATAGTAGCTCTGTGGTCATGATTAACTATTCTAAATGCTTTCGATTTCAGTTTGCTTGAATGTACAGTACTTTCTACTTGATAGCCATAAAAAACATCATATACAAAGTAAATATTTGAAATTAAGTCAACCTTTTTTTTTCTAGTTAGACAATATAGATCAAAAAGTGCACCAGACAGCTGAGTGAAATAAAAATTCATGATGAGAATAAATGAATTTTAATGACATTGTTCAGGTGAACCATAAAGGCCATTTTGGTTGGTGACTTCGTGAATAATAAGAAAAATGAGATTTGGTCATTATCAGAGAACTTTAAATCTGCATTTCAAAAGCAATGAACAAACAATATTATTTCAGATATCTGTTTCAGATTTATAGGCCCACCTAAAAAATGCAACATATGCATCTGAATCCTTCATTCTAGAAAGAGCTGTTAGAACCTATCTTTTTTAATTATTAGAAATTTTAGGATAACAAAATTTAAAATTTATTTGATTTCAGAAAAAAACAAAGTTTTAGGTGTTTAAAGACAGGAATATTTAGAATGTGAGTCCTTTTTATGGGATGTAACATGTCAGGATACTTTTAATTCTCATGGCTATAGAGCTATTTGTGTCTTTCTAACATTTAAATTTGAGGTAATTAAGTGAATGGTTATGTGATATTATGTATTTCTTAAACTCAAAGAACATGAGTATTGAAAAAAGCCTTTGACATTGTGTGGTTCAAATTCTCATTTTCCATCTGATGTTTATAGCTTTAGAGCAGGTAAAGATGTCAGAAGTAGAATACAACAACCTCACATATCAGAAGAGGGAAATAAGACTGCAAACATTAAGCAACTTGACCAGTTTTTCTTTCAAAATTTAAACCCAGGCCTTCCTGTTCAATAATTTCCCTCTTCACTCCCCCATGTTTACACTGAAGTAAGTACAGAGATGTTAACTGATATACCCAGTCAGATAAATTGTTAGTATTTGCATGAAAAACAACCCAGATCCTTTACTTACTGTACTATATTATATTTAACAATAGTTCCAGTATTAAGAAGAATATAGCACTTTATGTGGAATTATCTTAGGTAGTCAATTGGATTTGTATTACAGCTTTGAAATGACTAGTTGTATGGCTTTGAATAAGTTAGGAATATTCTATTTATCAAGATTCAAACTACTATTAGATACCAGCTACTTTACATACTGGTTCTAGGATTTTTTTTGGCTATGATTTCAATCATGAAACATAGACTTATAAAAGTAATATTTTTGTTGGTTTGTTTAGTTTTAGACCTGGTAGTCCTTCCATTCTTTTTAAAACTCATTTCATTTTTAATTAACACACACTGACTGCCCAACATAGAAAAATAAAAATAAAAACAAAAACCCTTAAACAAATATGTATATTGAATCAAAACAAATCCCCATTTTAGTGTTTTCTAAAAGAAAAAGTACATATCATTTTGCATTGTGACTATCATAATCTTTCCATTGCGCCCATGCTTCCTCATTGATCATCTTGAATTGAAGTTGGTCACTTATCAATCAAATTCTTTAAATCTTCAAAGTTATTTGTCTTTACAATACTGTTTTTATTATAGAAATTATCCCGATTCTGATCAATCTGTATAGCTCATATAATATCCCAAGGTTTTTCTCAAACTATCAGTTTTATGATTTTTTTATGATTTTATGTATGGTATCCCAAAACAATCATGTACTTTATTTGTTCAGCCATTCTCCAACTGATTGGCACCTCTTCTGTTTCTAGTTGCTAGTTCCTGAACAACAGAGCTATTATAAGTATATAAAATTATATTTGTTTTTCCACTTCTTCTCCCCGTCCCCTCAAACTCTCTTTGTTTATAGGTCTAATGGTAGTATCTATGCATGGTTGAGTGATTTGGCAGGTATAGTTCTAAACTGCCTTCTAGAATGTCTGGATGAATTCATTGTTCTGCTGAACAAAACATTAATTCATAGGACCTCAGTTCTTAGCACTATAAATGGGCTTTGAAACAGTAGCAGGAAACCTCTTTCTTTTCCCTTTAATACAGATTTTAGGAATATCATATGTTTTCTTAGAAATGTTTCCCCTGGGGCAGCTAGGTGTCACAGTGGAAAGACCACCAGCCCTGAAGTCAGAAGGACCTGGGTTCAAATCTGGTATTGGTCACTTGACATTCCCTATCTGTGTGACACTGGGCTAGTCAGTTAACCCCAATTGCCTCAGCAAAAAAAAAGAAAAAAAAATGTTTCTCCTAGAGAATCAAGAATTTCTGCTAATTTGATGAAACAAAATGAGGTTATCTTCTAAGACTTTCAAGTTTTCTTGATTTTCATTTTTTCTTCAGCCATCTTGATAGAAAGGGAAAGTTTCAAGCACTTTCCATTAGATTTCTGCTTCTCAATGCAAATTAAAACAACTCTGAGGTACCACTACACACCTGTCAGATTGGCTAAAATGACAGGAAAAGATAATGACCAGTGTTGGAGGGGATGTGGGAATGCTGGGACACTGACGCATTGTTGGTGGAATTCTGAACAGATTTTGCTCTCCATTCTGGAGAGCAATTTGGAGCTATGATCAAAGAGTTATCAAACTGTGCATACCATTTGACCTAGCAGCATTTCTATTGGGTTTATATCCCAAAGAAATCATTAAGGAAGGAAAGGGCCCCACATGTGCAAGAATGTTTGTGGCAGCCCTTTTTGTAGTGGCTAGAAACTGAATAGATGCCTTTCAATTGGAGAATGGCTGAACAAATTATGGTATATGAACATTATGGAATATTATTGCTCTGTAAGAAATGACCAGCAAGATGATTTCAGAGAGGCCTGGAAAGACTTGCATGAACTGATGCTGAGTGAAAGGAGCAGAACCAGGAGATCATTATACACGGCAACAACAATAATATATGATGATCAATTCTTATGGACATGGCTCTCTGCAACAATGAAATGTTTCAAACCACTTCCAATTGTTCAGTGAAGAAAGCCATATACATCCAGAGAGAGGGATGTGAAATGTGGACCACAACATAACATTCTCACACTCTTGATTGATGTTTGCTTGCATTGTGTTTCTTTTCTCTGATTTTTCTTTCGTGTAGTTATGATTTTTGTTGCACAACAATGATAACTATGTTAATATGTATACATATATTCGATTTGTCAAGTATTTTTAACATAATTAACATGTAGTGGATATCCTGCCATCTAGGGGAGGGGTGAGGAGTAGGGGGGAAAATTTGTAACAGAAAGCTTTGTAAGGGTTAATTTTGAAGAATTACTCATACATATGTTTTGCAAATAAAAAGTTTTAATAAAAAAAGATTTCTGCTCAGTAATGTATATGTGATACATATTTTAAATCATTAAAATCTAAATGCACAATGTCTCAAGTTCTTTCACTGTTAAAAGAATAAGAATTTTGATCCTATCTCAGAAAATCCTTTTTTAAACATTCTGATGTAAGAACAATATTAGCAAAAAATTTATGATACTAAATATCTTGACAACCCAAACCCAAACAACATCTGCTCTGTTCTGGGAATAATTAGTAAACAACTATTTTTCTTGTCAGAAGTTCAAAATCTACCAATAACAAAAAAATCATCTTTAAATATATGATTTATAAGAAAAGGGCACTAGAATATGTTTCCTTGTTTAATGCCAAGAGAATTTAGTTACATTACACATTTCTAAATGGAGAAGAATGAAAAGGCGTTTAAAAGGTTATTGTCTCACTAGGTCAAAGTATTTCATATTCCCAGTACTTATAAATAATGCCAATTATTTTTATGGAATGATTCATAATGCAAAAGGCAGACTTTCCAAAAAGAATCACAGTGTCAATGATAGTCTTCATAATATATTTTACATTGGGAAGGATACAGCTCATTCCAATTCTGTAAAAGCACAAACTCATTTGTTATCTGTCATAATACTGACTTCAGTCTAATGTTTAGTATCTTTTAAAAAGTTATATTTTGATGGTATATACACCTTCTGTTAGTTTCCATCATTACTTTGATGAAAAATTTGGGACTCTGAAACCAATGTCTATGTTATATTAACAAATAGACTGTACAACAAATGTCAATGTAATTCCAGAACAATTCAGTAAATTACTGTTGTTTTTGTCATTGCTATGAAGTTTTTATTTATATAATATCAACTATATTATTTGTTTGGCATTTTCATTGACAATTGATTATTTAGATTTCATGTTAGCATAACCTTAGTCATAAGGAAGAATAGATATTAGATTAGATGTGTTAACAAACTCTTTACAAACTTTAAATAGTTTGAAAATTATGATATCATCATCATCATTATTATTACTGTAATTACAAATCTATAGTCTCAATGTGATGTGTATTACAGAACTAAATCAAATTAATATAAATCTTCTGAGAGACAAGTATGCACAATGTCCAATTTTGGAATTTTGCAGGGAGTTTTAATCTGGGACAAATGAACAATTTTAAAAACATTTTGATAACTACATTTCAACATAATTATTTCCTTTATAATCATGTTTTTTATTTTATGTATTTAAAATCACTAATTTGAGTAAGATTTGTATACTTTGTGAGACAGCCAAAATGGTCCATGACACAACAACAAAAACTCTTGATCTAGAAAAAGTCTTAGATATGTATAAGGGACTTATTTACTTTATAATATAAATATTAAAATTTATTTTTATTTGTAATTGGAAAAAAATAAATATTATTTTTTAAAAAGCACAAGTTAGACAATATTACCTCTTTCCCCCCCAGTTTTTCTCTTTTATTTATAGGATCAAATATGCAATCTCTATTTAGCATCTAAAACATTTCAAAGTCTAGCCTCTTTATATCCTGAGATCCTTTTTATACTTTTCCCTCTTCCATTGACTCTGTAACCTAGAACCACTGACCTACTTGCTGCTCCTTCCAAGAGAAACTTTTTGTGCTTCCTGACTTTCCCCAAACTCTGGAATATTCTCTCTCCTCAATTCAACCTTCTGGGTTTTCTGGTCTCTTTCAAAACTTTGTTTTGTTCAACTAGTAAAATTCTCAAGGAGTCTTTACAAATTCCCCAAATCCATCCATTCTTCAATCACTTTATTCTAAGATTATCTTCCATTTACAATGTAACATTTTTCTTGCAGTTTTTATTTATTTGTTTTTTATTTGGCTTGCTATTTCCCATATGCAGAAGTTTACCTTCTGCTTCTATATCCTAACATAGATTGTGCTATATATCTGAGATGCTCTTCTCAGAATCCCTCACTTCCTTTAAAGAAAGCAGATACAACTATTATGGAAAGACTTTCTTTTTAATCTTAGTAATTTGCATGTCCTCCTCCATTTCCTGTATGTGGTAAGAGTTGAGAGTGAAAATTGAGTGACAAATGAACATCAAAGGGAGATGAACTCTATGGCTCCAAGAAACTGTAACATGATCAACAGCCACATCCTGATAAAAACCATCTTAGCTAAACCAGGTTGAAAGTAAACAAGTCTTTATCTCTCTCTCTCTCTCTCTCTCTCTCTCTCTCTCTCTCTCTCTCTCT
>JAJPUD010006927.1:11843-59903 GCA_023553655.1 Myrmecobius fasciatus | reverse complement strand
TCTCTCTCTCTCTCTCTCTCTCTCTCTCTCTCTCTCTCTCTCTCTCTCTCTCTCTCTCTCTCTCTTTCTCTCTCTCTTTATTTATTTATTTTTCCCCTGAGGGAATTGGGGTTAAGTGACTTGCCCAGGGTCACACAATTAGGAAGTGATAAATGTCTGAGACCAGATTTGAACTCAAGTCCTCCTGATTTCAAGGCTGGTGCTCTATCTAATGAGTCACCTAGCTGCCCCAAAAACTCTCAAATTCATCAGTGAATTAGAGAGATATCCAACCCAAACATGTAAAGACTTCTCCCATCAGAATGGACCGCTGAGAAAAATTTATAAAGCAGGTGGCTGAAGCAAGTAATATGGAGTGCTTTCAGCATGGTCAGACATTGAAGATGCCAAGGTCATTCAATGAATCCTAGGCCATCTTCTGTCATCTTGACTTTTTTTTTTCTCATTGTAATTCTATGACACTAGCAGAGAAAGTGAATCTGCAACTCTGCCTCAATTAAATACAATTCATTCATTAAACAAGATAACACTCCATGAAATCGTTAGTCCTCTCCAGAAATGAAGGCTGAAGGGCAGCTAGTTGGTACAGTAGATAGAGCACCAGCCCTGAAGTTAGGAGAACCTGAATTCAAATCTGGCCTCAGACACTTAACACTTCTGGACTATGTGATTCTGGGCAAGTCACATAACCCCAATTGCCTCAGGAAAAAAAAAAGAAAAGAAAATGAAGGGTAAGCAACAAATATTTCACATTGTAATTGGAATGATAAACTCACAGAACACATTTAAGGGGTTTAGCAAACCTTAACTTTATCGCTCCTACACATCATCAAAAAAGCAGTATTCTACCTATATTATACATTCAAACAAGAGTTTAAATGCAGATCATCATTTAACCAAGATGGGCTTTGAATTTGAATTGAATTGAAAGGCAATTTGGCATAATGGATAAAAAGATAACCTAGAACACCAGAAGACATGAATTGAAGTCCTATATCTGACACATTATTTTTGTGATCATAACTTCACTTATATTCTAAATTTTGTGAGAAAACTTTATTGTAAAAGAGCTCAGCCTTGGAGCAATACTGTAATTTTAAGTGACAGAATTAAAAAAGGTTTGAATTCCAGTCATAAATAGAATAAAGTTTAGTCAGGACAGTCTTTATAGAGGAAGTTTGAGAAATAAAGTGAGAGAAAGAAAGTCTAGATTCAATGCATCTCTAAAGGTTACATATGGGTTATAAAAAGTTGCAGAAGTCAAGTTCAGGATACACCAGAATGGAAGATGCACTGGTGTGGTGAAAGATTTATGGCAGGCAGAACAATCTTCAGGCTTATTGGAATAATCTAGGTATGAGTAGTGGAGGAGTGAAACGTCCCTGAAAAATCTTGAGCAAACATCTATTTGAGGATGCTTATTTTTAAAGATCTGTGAAAGATGATTGCAAAAAAGCTAAGGAATCCAACTACAATTCAATCAAGAAAAGAGGAAATCCTGATTAGAAAGAAGGTTGTGGGAATGGAGAGAGAGAGATGGTTCTTTGTAAGAAACCTTCTAGACATTTATTTATTACCTAATAAAGGTGAATGAAAGAGAGGGATGAGCTAAAGAAGTAATAATGTCATTAAGGAAACACTTAGATAAAAGAAGGGCAAAGAAGAGATCTTAGCTACAACCTAGCAGAAAGGTAGATGTTTATTCAGTCTAAGAGCCTTGAAAAGGTGGAGGGGCCAGACAAATAGAAAATCAGAAGAAAAACAAGAGAAGAGAGAATATGGAGAAAGACAGGATGGTCAGGAATTCAGTATTATATAAAGTTAAAGGAAGAAGATGAGTGAGAAAAGATCATTTAGTTTGACAAATAAATGATTACTGGGATATGTGAAGAAAGCAAATTCTGTTAAGTGGTAAGATGAGAAATTAGAAGGCAATAGGTAAGAAGTGGGTAGAAAAAGAATACAAGATATAAAGATGCCTTTCCCCAAGATTTTGACTGTGAAAAGGAGGATATTTTTAGGTGATGGGAAAATGAAGTGAATGGAGTTTTTGTTTCTTTTTGTTCTCAAGGATAAAGGAGAAGTAGTTATGTTTAGTTTTTACAGTCAATTTAGGAAGACTTTAGTAGAGAAAGAAATATTGAAGAGTGAGGGAGAAGAGAATAAATGAAGGAAAAAAACCATCCATAAGAAACTAATAAGTAAATTAATGTTAATTGAGAAAAATAAAAAAATATAATATCCTAACTGAAGCATTCTATTGGGGAAAAATGTTATGAACAAATAAGCACTCCTTTTCTCTCTTCTGTATAATGGCTCCAACTTTTGTTGTTGGGGGTAAAAACATATATTATTATACAGCCCCTCATCCCAATCTTTGCTGGAAATAAAAAGAATTAGTCATTGTTCAAAACTAGCAAACTATATAAACAAATTTACCGCACTGATGCCCATTATTAATGCTTCTCTACTCTTTTCAAATCCTATAATGTATCATGCTCCCTGAAATTTTCCTTAGGTCATAAGTAATACATACTAGTGGAAAATCATATTTATTTTTGCTAAAGAAAAGATTATGCTTTGTGCAGTCCAATGTATTCATTTTGTGAATTCACTTTAAATATTGTATTCTCTTAATATAGTACTGGACAAGAGCCAGATAAGGAAAGTTAGGTTGCAAAGAGAAACGTTATATGATAATGTGGAATACAAAGCCTGATAAGTTATAACCATGACTATAAATTCTCTCTTGTAAATAATATTATTTTGGTTTCTTCTATGAAACTCCCATCATGACATTGCTCCAAATTTCTGCATAATTCTCAAGAAAATAGACTTTTCATTAGATTTATTAAAAATAAAGATGTATTTTCCATAGTCCACCTTAAGTATTCAAAATAGAAGAGGTGGTAGACTAATTAGAGGTTGATATTTTAAATAGAAACTTCTAAGTAATTTGCTTTTTTTCTTCTCTTTGATTAAAATGGTATTAGAGAAAAGTGTCCATCAATTAAAATACCTCTGTCTAAAGCAGCCATTACCCATAATTGTCCATGATCAATGATAGATACTATTGTTACTTACAGCCTCCTCTCCTTATATTATGTGTGACTGAGAAGAAAAATGACCAGTACATTTTCCCACATTGATCACAAATGATCTTCTCCAACCTGGATGATACTCTCAATCATTGCTTATAGGCTTTTCTATTACTGTGATCTTGGTTCTGAGTACTTATATCATTGGATAAGGAACTTTGGACAAAACATATTCATCTTTGTGTATTATATACCTTTTAATTCCTATTCCTTGTATAATAATTATTGTAGTTGATGATATCTTGAACTCTGTATGAAAATATTTTCTGACAATATCGCCCAACACCTGCTGGCCAAAAGCAGTATTTTAAGTGCCAACTCAATGCTTTATACATCTTTACTGAATGTTGTAAGAGTTGCAAAACATAGAAAAGAAAAGCACCATACCAGCCAAGAATTTGTCTCTCTAACAATATACTAGTATAATCCCCAAGATTTTAATATATTCCTCATAATCATAATATTTAAAATGCCAAGGGATACAATGGAGAAGTTGAATGCATTAAAGTCAGAGGACCTAGACTTAAATCTCAACTATATCACTTTTTTCTTGGCTTCCTTTGCTTCTGGTTGAATCATTTCACTCATATTTACTTCTTTGTGACACCATTTGAGGTTTTCTTGGCAATGATATTTAAATGATTTGCTATTTCCTTCTCCAGTTCATTTTACAGAGAAGAAACTGAAGAAACAGGTTGAATGAAGCGCCCAAGTTTACACAGATAGGAAGTGCATGAAGCCACTTTTAAAGTCAGGGAAATGAATCTTCCTGATTCTAGGTCTGGCACTATCTACTGTGCCACCTAACTGTCCTCTTTAAGTCTTTCTATAAATCCCAGAAAAGCCCTATCTTTTATGGAAAGCCTTTTCCTATTCCCTTTAATTCTAGTACTTTCTCTCTTTTGATTGTTTTTCAATTAATTCTCTACAGATTTTACATAGTAATATAAAAATGATCACCTTCATTAAATGATGAATTCCTTCAGATTGAGACTTTTACTTTCTTTTTATACCCAGTGTTTAGTAATTTGCCCTGTACTTAAAAGCACTTAACAAATGTTTATTTAAGGACAGAATAGCATACTATTTGTAGGGCATTGTAATAGGATTAGGATTTACCAGAGGTTAAATAAATTTAGTTGTATTGCACCAGTCACTTATAATTATTTTTGAATTGTTGTTAATCTCTTAATCTCTCAAATTTCTGAGACTTTGTCCTTACTTAACTAGATAAAAATTCAAAGACCTTTCAGAAAGACCCTTTAAAAAATCATAGAGTGCCTTTCAAAGACAGGAAATTAAACAAAACCTCATCATCTATAATGGATTGTTGAAATAGGTTTCTAATTTAAACTCTTTTTTTCCGTGGAAGACAGTTTCTATATTAAATGAGTAAGCATATTTTTTTATGATCATCTATGACAGCCTGGAAGCCTATAATGATTTTTAATGTTATGTAAACCTAAATTGCTTTGTAAGCGATTTTAGTGTGCATTGGCCAAAAAAGAAAAAGAAAAAAAATACTAGAGAAAAATTCAGTTAATTCCTGGGAGATCTTAGTAGATATGAAGAAATAATTGAGTGCTTGACATCTAACTTTTAGGTCAAAATTTGAAAAGCCAATATCTGAAAATAAACTGTTATAAAACTGTGGAGTTTTAGTGATGAGCTAAGTTAGTGGTTACTTAAAGAAGATTGATTCTGTGACCTGGATATCAAGAGGTGTTTTCTGTGTATTAAAGCACTTCAAAGACGTAAAGCACTAAAAGTTAGTTAAGAGCTAGAAGTCAGTTCAGGCCACTAGGACTAGATTGAGTATTTATATGTGATCACTAGAGATCAAGGTCATCAATAGACTCTACAGAAATGGTCAGAAAATGAGTGTCAAGAAAAAGAAAGAAAGAAAGAAAAAAAATTTTTTTATTATAGAAATTATCTTTTATTCTGATAAAGAAATTTAGGTCTATAATTCATTACAGTGAAAAAAGATACAAATTTAGTTATCTATCAACCCAACTCAAAAAGCTCTCTAATTTCTCAGGTCCAGATGTAAATTGCCTTGAAATAGTCACAACATTTAGAACTTAATTCTATTCAAAATAAAACCCTAAATGGTAATATCTATAGATGACTAGTAAAGATTTGTCCAAAATAAAACAAAACAAATCCAACAAGTTGCTGAAAAGTTTGGATTTTCTTAAAATAAGTTCAATTTTTACATAAAGTAGGATTCTTCTCAAATATTACTATTAATGTTTTTTTGACACCAAAAATGGGGCCCTTTTATATATGAGCACATAGTAGCTTTATATATGGAGACAATCCAACTGTTGTTTTCTGGCAGATTATTATAGCTCTGAGTTTGCAAATCCATTATCTTTTGTACATTTATTTTTCAAGAATCAAAGTAGAGCCAAAATGAGGAACTATTTCCAAGTCTATTCTTTTTCCTTCTATGTATATAGGTATTCCAAGGACTTCATACATGAAACTTCCCCAGTATTTTTAAAAATATGCCTTAAATCACCACTAATAATCTTGGATGAAGAAAGAGAAGATAAAAAGATTATAAATGTTGTATAGAAAATTATGTGGGTGAGGAATAACTAGATGGTACAGTAGATAGAGCATTTACCCTGGAATCAGGAGAACCCGAGTTCAAATCCAGTCTCAGACACTTAATATTGACTAGCTGTGTGTGGCAGGTTACTTAATCCCAATTGTGTTACCAAACAAACAAACAAAAAAAGAACATCAGGTAGGAAAAGGTGATTTTCTTATGGATTTTGAAATATGGAAAAATAGATATTTCCTTTTATTCAGTATATATCATGTTTGTAGATAACTGTTTGCATGTTGCCCTCCCCCAGTAGATCAGAATAGAAACTTTGTTTTTTATTTTCTTTGTCAAGCACTTGGCAAAGCACTTTGCATATAGTAGTTGCTTAGTAAATGATTGATTTCTTGACAACATATATTTCCTTCTTTCCAGGGTTCCATAGCTGTTGTAATCTACCCTGAAAATTCTTTTTTTTTTAATTATTACTTTTTATTTGCAAAACATATGTATGGGTAATTCTTCAACATTAACCCTTACAAAGCTTGAAAGAAAGAAAAATTAAGTTTTACTAATCTTGTTGGGAGAAACTGATATTAAGGGCACTTGGGTCATTCAGAGTTAAGGTCAAATAATAGAGTTAGGCATACCAATTGATTGACTATGATGAAATGTATTAGTCTCCAGCAAATGCCAGGCAGTTATATTTCTATTTTTATTCCATTTGTTATACTTACTTATTATTAGCTAAAGTCAAATCAAGCTATTTTTGTAATCTAAAACAATTTAATAAAACAATCATTTCTAGTTTTAAATCCTACTTATAAAATTTAGTTTTAAAGACTTTTTAATAGCTAAACTCATAGTTACACAATTTGATACATCTGTTGATTTACTATCCATAAATCTTATATTTTATATTGTTTGATGATCAATAAAACAACATAAAATGGGAAGGCTAATTTAATACAGTTGAAGAACTGGATTATACTCTATTTATAGTTGCTTTTCTGTGGTGTTGGTATAATATTGTATTCATCTAGAGCCTACCTATAGTATTCTTATAAAAATGCTAAATATAGAAATGCTATACCAAAGTCAATAGTAATAAAAAGTGACAATCATAATATCCTCAATGAATTAGGTAACTATAGCCATAAGGCCATAACATTTAGAACTAGAATATTACTTAGATATCCCATAACCTTGTCAAGTTCTATTCTCTGGCCCTGGCTTTGCCTCTGGCTCTGTCTCTCTGTCTCTCTGTCTGTCTCTTTGTCTCTGTGTCTCTGTCTCTGTCTCTGGCTTTGGCTTTGGCTCTGTATCTATCTCTCTCTGTCTCTCTCTCTGTTTCTCAGCCTTCTCAAGGATATAGTAATTATCTTTATGTGACACAGGCAAATATTTTTATATTTTGAATTTTATAATTTCAGTGGGTGAATGGAATATTGCTTTCAGTTGATCAAGAGATGTAAATAAAACAACATTGGATCACCTTTCCATTTTCAAATGTCTTACAATAATTATGCAGTTAACTTTTTTCATATAAATTTCACATTTTGAAAAAAATGACATTATCTATAGCTGTTCAATTGATGGCTTTCAGATTTATTTGTACATGCACCTCTCATTATTTCTCTATTTTAACAGAGTAAAAGGAAGCTTGTCTTCAGTGGCCAATTGAATTCATATTTTAAGCATATAATATTGAGATTGTAGCATCACTAAATAATTTTATAACCTGGACTTTAAAAAAATAGCAATAATAATTGATTGAAATACTTTCTCATATACTATATATTTAAATATATATGCATATAATTCTATGTAAGTATATTTATGTGTGTGTATTCCTTCTATGATTTAAGAAAATGCAGAATATCACTGAAATTTAATAAAAGGTAATCATCATCAGTATGTAATCTGGATGATATAAATGACAAATAACTTATAATTCATTTTTCCATTGAAACCTAAGCGAATATTTTGAAGCATTTGAAGGATCCATTGATGGTCTGAGGAACTGAAGTACAACTGTCTCTCTTTGATTTGTCTTTACTAGGAGGTTTTTAACAGACAGAATTGTTAAATACTGTAGATACTGAAAGCACATCTAAAAACCTTAGAAAATCCTTTCTGAAATGGTCAATAAAAATTTATTAAGTGCCTACTATGTGCCAGGCACTTTACTAAGAATTACCTTCAAGAAACTCACAATCTAATGGGCAAGACAAAACAAGAAGAAGCTGAAAAATGGGGGGAGTGGTTGGTCACCCAGCAAGGGTGGGGATAAGAATGGGGGACATGAGGAGTAATGAAGAATGCTTAAGTTGAGGTGGAAAAAAAATCTGAGGAGAATTTTCCAGTTCATTCCATCTTGCAGAATTAAAACTTTCTGAAAATGATGAAGTTCTGAGAATAGGCTGGATAGAAAATGATGAGAATTCCTTGAGTGCTATTCTTAAATTGTACAGGATCAGGGTGCAACTCCCAGAAGTCTACCTTTTCCCCTTCTCCAAACAAAAGGATGGAGCAGGAGAGATTGTAAATTTTTAGAGTTAATTTCTATTGCTCCTAATGGATGATTATTTCATTATCTCTGTTTAGAATACCTTGGTTGTACTCTACTTCCTTTTCATTCATTTGGTTATTTTTATCCTGAAGGGGAAAAAAAAAGGGATGAGACTTTGATGTGGATTTTCTAAACTTCAGGGGATGAATGTAACCTGAATTGACAAAAAAAAGCCATGCGATGTCCAGGATTCTCTTGTCAACAGCAATGGCAATCGTTTTACAAAAAAACATGTTATCCAAGGCCCAGAAGACAGCTCATAGGAAACACATCTAAGAATCAGAATGATTAGAATGTACCATTTTGAAACTGATACTGGGAATCTAAGTCTACAAGCAGAATAGGGTTACATTGTAGCTGTCAAAGAAACCTCCTAATAATTATGGCACTTGAAGTGCTGCTGGTTGATTATCCAGGAAGTAAAAGCTTCCCCTAGGAGAGAAAAGATGGTGATTTTCTTCAATCTTAATTTGAAATTTTTCCTTTCCTCTTTTTTTTTCCTTTTGAGAAAGAGTAGGTGTGAGTGAGTTATAATAAATCTTCATAAATGACCTAAACAGAAAGAGATTTGGTGAAAGCCAATCTAAGTCTTTGGTGAAGAACTCACAGTTCAGCAAGAGCATCCATTAATGCTTTAGAGGTTTCTCTGAACACCTGTATTTACTTCCTTGGGAAATGTGATGCAAAATCCTTCATGTTCAATTTCATTTAGTAAATATACTTCAATATATAATTTTACTCTGTAGTCCTTTGAGTTCTGTGAGACTTTGAAAGCAATAAAAATCATCTCATACTTTAATAAGAAAATAGAGGCCGTTTGCCCCTTTTCTTCTGTAGTTAATAAGCAATTTTCCTTGGCTTCATCTCGAAGGTTGGTCTCCTTTGCTCCTGGCTGTGATCAGGTAATAACTCTTCTCTTTCCTGAGGTCAGCCAATCTGTGCCCTTGATCTTCTGGCATTTCCTCTGGCAGGTTGCTTTTATAATCATACACATAGCACATAAAAACATAAGCATACACATAGGTGTACACAAATGCACACACACATACCTTTAATTGGGAGGGAAAAAAAGATAGTAAACAGAAAACTGTTCTGGAGTCAGAAAGACCTGAATTAAAATCTGGTTCAGATACACATGAGTTGGTGACTTTGGGCAAGTCATTTAATCCTATTTCCTTAGTTGTACCATCTGTAAAATGAGCTGGAGAAGGAAATGGCAAACAACTTCAATACCTTTGGTGATAAAATCCCAAATGGAGTCACAAAACATCACACATGACAGAAACAACTGAACAGCAACAACAAAAGGAAAACACATCAGGTTTAGCCTTATCTCTTCCTTTCACTCTCTAATCCTGATCTTCTAAATTACAGAAGAATCTTTATGATTTGAGGGATCTAGAATATTTTGGTTTTCCAACTTCTATTAGATATCCTAGCATTATCTCTCATCCTACAATAGTAACTGGTACTTATACTTGCTTCCTGAAGCAAGGAAAGTTTGATCACAGATTCAGAATTCTACAAAGAGATTAGCAAGAAAGGTATCCACCTTTTTTATAGGGAATTTTTAAAACAACCCATGAAAGAAGGAAAAATAATCCCAATAACCAAGAATTTTGAGTTCTATCTTTGTATGTACTTGGAATTTGTGATGAATAGATAATATAGGTTTTTTGAGGGGCTGTTTTCTTTCAACTATGTCACATTAGTAAATACCCCTTTCTAAAATCTAATTAAATTTGGATGATTAAAAGATAATCAATTCCATAGTCATAGTGGGAAAAACATTTGTGAGAATTTATGGACTATATAATATTAGAAAGATATGTTTTAAACCCTATGATATCTGTGTATAGTCTAGAATTTTCAGGAAATAATTTAGTCACTCAATGGGGACCTGGCTGATCAATGTGAGGGCTGAGATATCACTTCAGATCATGTGGTACACAAATATCCTACATCTTTCTTCTCTTCCTCTCACCCAACTAATGTCCTTGGGGGGGGCAGTTTTATTCAACTTCTTTACTTCACTCCAATCACTTATTTTTTTTTTAATTTTATATTAGCTTTTCTTATTTTTTAATTTTAATTGCTGAGGTAATTGGGATTAAGTGACTTTCCCAGGATCATACAGCTAAAAAGTATTGAATGTCTGAGGTCACATTTGAACTCAGATCTTCCTGACTTCAGGGCTGCTGCTCCATCCCCTGCACCACCTAGCTGCCCCCAATCACTTACTTTTCAACCCTGTTTTATGTCTCTTGACCTTATTATTCAACTGAAACTACTCCCTACCAGTGATCTATTAATTTTCAAATTTGATGGCTTCTTGTCCTCATTTTTCTTGGATTCTCCAAAGCATTTGTCATTTGTAGATTGTCCTTTCCTTTTGACTAGTAAGTCAGCACACATTTATTTAGTATGTACTATGTGGTAGGAACTGTACTAAGCCTGACAATGCACCACATCAGTAACATATCTTCTACTCTAACACAATAACATGAATGTGCATCTGGCATAAACTTTCATTAGCCTGATTGCCCTTCTCTGAATATTTTCTGGTTATAATGTCCTTCACATAATATGGTGTTGAGAACTGGAAACAATATTGCATATGCACTTAGATCTCAATTGAGAACACTAGGACATCATATTGTCATTAAAACAAAACAAAACAAACAAACAAACAAAAAAACCCTATGTCTCTCTTAATACTTCCTCTATGCCAGGATCACATTATCAATCTATCTTTGGAGATTCAGAACACTTGAGTATTTTGCAGTGGCTCAAAAATGATCATTAGGAATGAAGCATGTAATACAATGGATATTTCTGGTTGATTGACTTTTACATCTCATTCTTTTTATTATTATTTTATTAAAGATTTTTATTTGCAAAACATATGTATGGGTAATTTTTCAACATTGATCCTTACAAAGCTTTCCATTACAAATTTTTCCCCTCCCCTAGATGGCAGGAAGTCTACAACATGTTAATTATGTTATTGACAAATCGAATATGTGTATACATATTTTTACAGTTATCTTGCTGTGCAAGAAAATTCAGGTAGATCTCATTCTTTTTTAACAGATGGAATGATCTTGTAATTATAGTTGTTTTAAAATTATGGCTTCACCTGAAAAACTATGTTAATAAGTCAATTCCCTTTGCCAGTTGAATTTGTTGGAAGAAGTTCATTAAATTATTAATTGGGCACTTTCATTACATCATACCATACAAAATCATAGATTTTTACTACATATATACTAAATAAATTATGGATTTAAAACTTAGAGGGATCATAGCAATCAAGTCCAATCATATTACTATTATTTTATACATCAAGAAAATAAGTCAGATAATGTTTAAGGGACTTAATTGTATGTATCTAAAGCACAATATGAAACCAACTCTTTCTGATGGAATTTCAATAGCCATACTGCGTCTATTTAAATAATTTATAAAATGAATGATTTGTGATTGATTTGCAATGATTATAGTCACTTTCAAATATAGTAACATAATTCATTTTGATTTAATTTGTATTAGGAATAACTTTTCATGTACTTTAATTTTCCATCCAGTTTGGCATCTATCCAATATATTGGAGATGGTTCTTTAATCAACTATGTTGTTATAACTATATTGTTAAATAATGCTTTACCAACTTAGCTGGAGTAATATCATGGGATATTTGTTAATTTCAGAATACCCTAACTGAAAAATTCTATTGATATGAAAATTTAGTAAAATTTTGTCATAGAGTTGGATTCATTACTAATTGCTCAAATGGCATTATTTTAATGCTGGAGTTTTTTTTTTTGTGTGTGTGTGTGTGTTGCTGTTTTGTTTTGTTGTTGGCTGTGTACTGTCTGGTTTCTCAGTACCATATTTTCCAGAATTTACCCTTTTCCTACTTTTGAAAACTGGGGCAAAATTTGATTGACCTAAAATGTTTCAGGTATAACTTTTGGACTTTCCAACTTGGAGAAGCTAAAGATTTTTTTGCAAGGTTTCTAAACAACAGAATTTAGGAATAAGTAGCATCATTTTTTTTTCTACACAGTAGTTCATTTAAATGAAAGACTATCAGAAGGGCAAAGCAGCATTTTGCTTAGAAGACTTGAATGAATGCCTGAAGGAATTCACCCATGCCTGATTAACAGAGCCTGTCTTAAAATCAATAATGCTACCATTTAATGGTCATTGCCACTGAGAATTTTCCTGGGTATTGCCTGAGGAAACTTGGCATCACAAATACTTAAAACTCTACTGAATTTTTTATAAGAAATAGTGAATACTTTTTCTTCTTGTGACTTAATCACTAAAATATTTTCTGAAATACCAGGAAAAGCTATCATTAAATGACTTTTTATGCAAATAATATATTTTAATATTAGGGTTTTTTTTAAATTTATATAGATTTATCTATCTGTGTGTGTGCTTATGGGAAAGTTGTCTTGAAATTTTCCTCAAATAATGTACTCCCTGATTTCTCCTCACTGTTTCCATGATCACCCCAAAATAGGGAAAGGCACAGAAACATTGTTAGGCAGCTATAGTAATGGAGATAATTGAAACTAAAATAAGTTAAATGCTTCTGTGTTTGGTACTAAAAGATACTCAGCTTTAACATTATTAATGAATAGAAGGATTTTCCAATATAGTGCTTTCCAAACTTGGGCAAATCTACTCCCAATGTGAATAAAATGTTGTCATTATGTGGTTCATTCTACCACCTAGCTCTATCCATGACTTTTATATTTCCCATTTTCCCTGAAATCCCATTGAGTACACACCCCTCTTCATTTCTAGATCCTGGGAGCCCACAGGTTCTTATTGTCTTTGTCATTAAAAAGTTTCTTATTTTTGGAGGCACAGTATTATCTCCAAGGTAGTCATCTCTCTTAACATTAAATCCTATAAATTATATCCACAGTTTAAGTCACCACAACTAATTACAAAATACATCTCCCTCTACCTTGACAGGTTTTTAATGAGATCCCTTTCCAACATGGATTAGAAATTTAAAATTCATTAGCTCTGCTATGTAGTGGTAGTAGTAGTAGCAGCAGCAGCAGTAATAGTAATAGTAATCTTGAGAAGACTTAATGTCTTCAAAGTTCATTTACATCTTTAAAACAGATCTTTTCATAGCTTCTATGTAGGATTCCTTTTATAATTGTTTCCTTTTCACAAGAGTTTCTACCATTTCAAGGAAGACCCTATTATCTACTGATTAGCTGCAATTGTTCAAAGGCTATTCTCTTCTTCTTGACAAAGGGGAATCATGATCCCTTTCTGCTTCTTATGGGTCATTTTCTTAATTTTCACATTGAAGACATTAGGAAAACCAGCTAAATTCTTATCTAAGATAAACTTATTAGTAGAAGTTCAAAAGGTTGAAGAGATGTTCTTTAGAAAATAATTGTATAAATAACTAGGTACCAACATAAAGTCAATGCATTTCAGTGATGAAACCCTGTCATCCAAAATTATGTATCTGAAATATTCCTTATGAGGGTGTTCCCCACCCAACCCAAGTAAATCAAAACAATGGTATCTAGTGATAGATGATGTTTTTAAATAAATTTTATTATTGGAATTCATTTTTTTTTTAAAAAAAGCTTTAAATATTGTCTTTGCAAGTAATTAGAAAAATAAAATGCTGAAAAGGTTTTTATTAAACATTCATTAATAGAATTACTGAGCAGCAAAGAAAAGCAAAAATCTGATGCATAAATGTGTTAAAAGTTAGAGAAGGATTTTAGATGAAATACCTCATTTGAGCTTTACAACAATCTGATGATTTAAGTACTATAGATAATAGTAATCCCCATTATCATTTATAGATGATAAAAATGAAAGCTAAACAAATTGAGAACTTCCCATAGATAGCAATTAAGTATGAGATGCAAGATAGGAACATAGGTTTTACCTATTCTGGATCCTACTTTCTTCTATACCATATTGCCTCTAAAAGATGCATAATGTTTGAGAAAGCCTTCTAATAATTTTATGTTCGTGGCGATTTTCTGTATCAAGTAATTTCATAAACTAAAGGTATCTTTTTAAAGATTGTAAAAATAGAATTTAATAACACATAGTCCTAAATCTATTCATTTTTGATGGAGTGCTCAGTTCTTGAAATATGAAAGAAAACTCTATCACAAATTTTATTTATTTTTTTATTAAAGCTTTTTATTTGTATAACACATGTATGGGTAGTTCCCCAGGATTGATCTTTAAAAAAAGTTCTCCATTACAAATTTTACGTCCATTCCCCTCCCCTCCCCTAGATGGCAGGAAGTCCACTATGTGTTAATAATATTGAAATACTTGACAAGTTGTGCAAGAAAAATCCTATCTATAAGAAAAAAAAAGAAAATCAGAGAAAGGCAACACAATGCAGGCAAATATCAATAGAGATCATGAATATGTTATGTTGTGGTCCATATTTCATATCCCTCTCTCTGGGTGTATATGGTTTTCTTCAGTGAACAATTGGAACTGGTTTGAGACAATTCTTTGTTGCAGAGAGCCATCTCCATCAGAATTGATCATCATGCAATATTGTTGTTGCTGTGTATAATGATCTCCTGGTTCTGCTCGTTTCACTCAGCATCAGTTCATGCAAGTCTCTCCAGGCCTCTCTGAAATCGTCCTGCTGGTCATTTCTTACATAGCAATAATATTCCATAACATTCATATACCATAATGTATTCAGCCACTCTCCAATTGATGGGCATCCCTTCAGTTTCCAGTCTCTAGCCACTACAAAAAGGGCTGCAACAAACATTCTTGCACATGTGGGGCCCTTTCCCACTTCTAAGATCTCTTTGGGATATAGGCCCAGTAGAAACACTGCTGGGTCAAAGGGTATTCACAGTTTGATAACTTTTTGAGCGTAGCTCCAAATTGCTCTCCAAAATGGTTGGATCCGTTCACAGTTCCACCAACAATGTCCCAGTTAGTGTTCCAGTTTTCCTACATCCCCTCCAACATTCATCATTATCTTTTCCTGTCATTTTAGCCAATCTGACAGGTGTGTAGTGGTGCCTCAGAGTTGTCTTAATTTGCATTTCTCTGATCAATAGTGATTTGGAGCAACTTTTCATATGACTAGAGATGGTTTTAATTTCATCATCTGAAAATTGTCTGTTCATATCCCTTGACCACTTATTTATTGAAGGGTGGCTTGAATTCTTATATATATGAGACAATTCTCTATATATTTTAGAAATGAGGCCTTTATCAGAACCCTTAAATGTAAAGATGATTTCCCAATTTGATGCTTCCCTCCTAATCTTGTCTGCATTTGTTTTGTTTGTACAGAAACTTTTTAACTTAATATAATCAAAATTATCCATCTGGTGTTCAATTAGGAGTTCCAGATCTTCTTTGGGCATAAATTTATTCCATCTCCACAAGTCTGAGAGGTAAACTATATTACGTTCCTCTAACTTGCTTACAAAGTCCCTCTTTATATCTAGATCATGAACCCATTTAGATCTTATCTTGGTATGTGGTGTTAGGTATGGGTCAAGCCCTAATTTCTTCCACACTAGTTTCCAATTTTCCCAGCAGTTTTTGCCAAATAGTTAGTACTTATCCCAATAGCTGGGGTCTTTGGGTTTATCAAACACTAAATTGTTAAGGTTATTACCTAGATTGTCCTGATAACCTATCCTGTGCCACTGATCGACTGCTCTATTTCTTAGCCAGTAGTACCAAATGGTTTTGATGACGGCTGCTTTATAATATAGTTTTAGATCTGGTACAGCAAGGTCACCTTCATCTGCCTTTTTTCTTCATTAATCCCCTTGAAATCCTTGACCTTTTGTTCTTCCAAATAAACTTTGCTACTATTTTTTCTAGATCTGTAAAATAATTTCCTGGGAGTTTGACTGGTATGGCACTAAATAAGTTAAATAGTTTGGGTAGTATTGTCATTTGTATTATGTTTATTATCCCACAAATTTTGGTATGTTTTCTCCTTATTGTCATTCTCCTGGATGAAATTATCGATTGTGTCTATGATTTGCTCTTTCACCCATTCATTCTTCAGGATTAGATTATTTAATTTCAATTAACTTTTGGTTTATTTTCTCCTGGCCTTATATTTTATAAATTTAAATTGTGCTACACAAAATACCCTTACTATATCTCTGTGATTTGCCTCCCATGAAAATACAAAAATAAAAGTCCTATAAAAATAAAATAATATACAATCTGCCATTTCTAAGAAATACTTTTGTCAAAATCCTTTCAAAAAATAATTGGAAAGAAAATATGTTGAATTATACTATCCATTACGTTTATTTTTTAAATGTATATCTGAGCATGATAAAAGGTGGCATTGTTTATGATCAGCTGGCTTGCCTAAGGATGCATCTCATGATCTGAAATCCTTTTTCATGGCTTGCTTCCTCCCTAAGCAGCAGGTTTTTCTTGCCTATAAATTTAAATATTTTTATTTTAGGATTACACTGTTTTTTATACTGTTTGGCTTCCTTCCAGGACTGAAGACCATAATTTTTACTTTTTAATTATTGCTGTTGTAATTTAGTAATTTATTCTGACATTGTTATTTAAAAACCTATGAAATTTCATATATATACGTATATATGTACATATACATATACAGATAAAAAGTTACATTTTATAATTAAAAAGTTTCTTATTTCCTTTGTCAAGAATGCTATCAAGAGAACAAATATAATTTTGCATTAGAAGTAATGACAATGCAGCCTCAAAAGCATTAGAAACAGCTGATAATATATGAAACAATATAATAGCTAGCATTTATAGGGCTTTTAAATTTGTATAGTGCTTTATATAAGCATACATGTGGCATATCATCACATTTGATCCTGTAACCTATATTATGTTATTATTTTCATTTTACAATTATTAAACTGTGCTTGAAAGAGATTAGGTGATTAATCCAGAATCCTGAGGTAGGATTTGAACTGATCTCTTCCTATTTCCAGGTCTGATATTCTACCCATTTAAGAGCTGCTTTTGAACCTAGCACCTGCCATTTAATAGCTGTGTAAACATGTGCATTTATTTAATCAATAATTAATTAAATTGCATTTCTTATTCTCTAATTATATCTCTAATAGTTATCTTACAGGCTTTTTGTGAATCTTTAAGGAGGTATTTTTGCTTCAATATAAAACTTTTTCAAATCTTAAAGTACTACATAAATGTCAGTTAGAGGCACAGTATGTAGACAGTGTACTTACATGTCTCTGGGTAAGTTATTTAATTTCTCTGCTCTAGTCTTGCCAACTCTTTGCAACTGCAAGTTGTGAAGGCACCCACTGGTAGAGTGGATTTCATAATACTGAAATTTCCTAAAATAAAGAAATCACAAGTTCAATCCTTTATCTATCACTATGAAGGCCAGCTATTTATTTTATGGGACATATTTAAATCAAATGGAACCCCATTGTGATGATTTTACTGCAGAAAGGAGTAATAAGTACCCAAGTGTAGGTTCACTGTCTTATATCCCGATTGTAGTTCTCTGTAGTTATATTTCCAGGTCATTATGAATGATATATTTTGTGTGACCGAGTTAATAAAATGGAAGGGATTAACTACTAACATAATCTTTTAATTTATTACACTATATTTGTATTACCTTAGATGGGTCATCTTCTCTAATGTTAGTTAATGTATGAGAGGTCTTCCCTTTTCACTCCTATTCATTCTTTCCTTCCCATCATTTGAACTCTTTATGCCTATTCTCTAAAACTGGAAGCATGACCAAATTTGTTTTTGTCTGAGTCAGCTCATGAACAACTTATTCTTCTCTTAAGTAATGGAATTTGTTTGGTTTCCCCACCTCAGATATTTTCCATTTATTCAGAAACACACACACACACACACACACACACACATATCTCTTTCTCTTTCAGTCCTAAATATTCCTATAGATTATCCCTGATTTCTGGAATTGTAATGAGGTGGTGTTGATGGTAGTGGTTGTATCCTATACAAACTCTCAATGATAATAAAGTTAGATGACCAGGATTTCTAATCATTCTTCTATCATTGTTCTCCCCATCCTCCACTCTTTAAATAAGTTAGTCTAAACTAAAGCCTACTTTCACAATACAGAGAATCAGAGAATCTGAATCATAATTACATCAGACTAAATTTTGGTACCTGGTAGGCACTTTCTAATTGTTTGTTCATTGGTTGTCATAATTAAAATAGGCAGGTTCAAACTATGCCAAGGTCACAGAACCAGTCTATTGGTAAAAGAGTCAGCCAACCTATTAATAAGCTTCTAGATCTGAGATAGAGGCAATCAGACAATTAACTAATATTTACTAAGAAGCTACCATATTTCAGAAATTGTTTTTTACACTGGGAACATAAAGATAAAAAATGAATTCTCTCTGAGGGAGAATATGTATGAAGACAAAAGAAAATTAAAAACATATCAAATAAATTGAATGTAATATGGGGATTCATGAGTGGAGCAGAAAAGGCCCCCTGAAAGAAATAGTAATTGAGGTGGATTGTGAGGAAACTTAAAAAGCCAACAGGTTACAAATAATGAGAGAATAAATTCCAATGATGGGAGACCAGCATTTACAAGAACATGAAGATGGGAGATGGAATGTTCCATTAAGGAACAAAATGAAAAATTAATATCTACTGGGTCAGGTGGTCACACTGCCCTTATGATTTTAAGGAAATATAAATACATTAAAAGTAAGGAAGACAGGTCAAATACATACACAGGTTGCTCCTATCCAAAGGTACTACTGGAATTGACAATGTCACTGAATATATAAAAGACAAACTCTTTCCTTTCCTAAAAGATCTGGTTAGAGTAGACTTTAGCAGCCAATTTACTAAAAATCCTAATCCTCATCTATGAAATATGCTTCATTTTTTTCACCTGACTGTGCTCAGATTAATCTGAGTAAATAAGACACTATGTTAATGAACAACAGGTCAAAGTAATTTGAAACTTGGTACAATGATGAATCAGTAATAACAAGATCATTAAATAGCAAATTCAATTGAAGCATATCACCTAATTATCCCAAACACCATTAGAAAGGACAGAGATTTTTAGGTGGGTTGGTATTTAAAGATAACTAGAGATTAAAATAAAAGCTAAAAGATAAGAAGAAACTGTATTTTTGAAAAAAAGGCCTCTAAAAACAGTGACAGATCAGGGATTGTACAAAATAAATACAGAAAAGTTGCTGGTGGTAAATTGGTGCACAGTTTTAAAAATAAATATTATATTGTGTTTTGCTAGTTGAAACATTCCATTAATTTATAATTTTTTGTGTTGTGAGAAGGAGAGATTTATTATTTCATTAGGAAAAAAAAGCTCCTGAAGAAGATATCCCCTCTATTAGTGCAGCACAGTACCCACTCTAAACTGCCTTAGACTGCAGGTGTCAAGATAAGTTTAAAAAAAAACTCTTGAATTCAGGTCTTCCTAAACTCCATATGTATATATACTTTTCTCTTTTCTGAGGCTTTGCTTAATCAGGCATCCTTTCTCTCATGAGCTTTTAATTTTGCATTCTAGACTCTATTCCCATGGTTTATAAAGGCTTTTTTCTATATCCTACTACCTATTCCTAATAAAATAATCTGTATTTGCTACTTCATTTATTGATCATGCATGCACTCTTTAAATCCATACAAAACTGTACACACTATGTATACACAAATAATTGTACATGGTATATATTTAAAGGATAAAAAATATGTGTATATATACATATGTGTACAATATATAAATATGTGTGTAAATATATTTGCATGCATATACACATATTGGGGAAAGTTAGGGGAACTAGCAGTAGCAACTGCATAAATTAAGGAAAGACCTCAGACAGGATATGGTATTTAAAATGAGGTTTGAAGAAAAATAGTGTAAGATACAGAAATAAGAAGCAAGTATATTATAGGCATGGAAGATAACCTGTACAAATATGGGGAAACAGTAGATGAGCAGGGAGACTACTTTGTCTATAGAGAGCTATTTAGAAATTAGATTATTCTTTAGAAAAGAATAATATGTAATAAATATAGAAAGGTGAGCAGGTCATCTGCATCCAAGGAGAAGACTGGGAAATGAGTGTAGATCACAACATAGTATTCTCATTTTTTGTTCTAGTTTGCTTGCATTTTGTTTTCTTTCTCATTTTTTCCCTTTTTGATCTTATTTTTCTTGTGCAGTATGATAACTGTGGAAATAGGTATAGAAGAATTTCACAAGTTTAACATATATTGGATTATTTGCTGTCTAGGGGAGGGAGTAAGGAGAAAGGAGGATAAAAAATTGGAACACAAAGTTTTGCAAGGATGAATGTTGAAGATTATTCATGTGTTGTAAAAATACAAAACTTTATAAACAATACAATAAAAATATTTTAAAAGAAAGGTGTAGGAAGGTGATAAATTGTAAAAGGTTTTAAATAGTTTTTAATTTATATTAGAAACAATAAGTCTTTAGGTTTGATTTTGGGGGTTTTGTTTGTTTGGTTGGTTGGTTTTTAGGACAAGAAAGTTGACATGATTAGACCTGTATTTTAGGAGGATCACTCCACCAGTGTTAAGGACAATAGATTAGTAAGGCTACTCCTAGTAGATAGAAGATAAAATCAAAAGTCTCCTTCATAAATCCATATGCTTGTCCAAGTTGTTCTCCTTCATTCTTGAAGAGGACCATGACATCAGAGAGGAGGTGCCATGTCATGCAAATGAATTAGATTTAAGTGAGGGAGTGCTGGGCAAGGTCACCTGCCTCATTTTCCCCCTCTAGAGCCATCTGGATCCAGTGGGAGATACAGATCAGGACAATTAAGATTGCTCTGGATGCAGTGGGAGACCTTGGCATTTTTAAGCTAAAGTCTTCAACAGGTTTCAATCGGACTGAGATGACATCCATTCAGTGATTCAGGCTAGGGAGCAGTCGAGGCAAAGGACCTCCTCTTTTACCTAATCCAACCCACACCCCAAAACAAACAAACAAATAAACAAACAAACAAAAAACAATTAAATGAATAAATAAGTCTGGGAGGGAAAGACCCTCAGGGTTTCTGGCCAAAGCAGAATAGTGTAACCCATGATCCCCTCCCAAAATAGGCTCCAGCTGGTTAATTACATTGACTAGTTTTGGCTCCAGAGAAGTCTCACTTCAAGAAAGAAAGGGGAAGTGGGGAAAAGAGGTTGGAATCATTCTGGTTCATTATACTTATCAAGGATGGAAAATCCAAAAAAAAAATCTTTAAGAAAGAGCCGGTGTATGACTCATAAAATAGATAAATACAGTTTCTTACTTTAAAGTTCCTTGATATCATGTATTAGGTATAATATTATATGCAGATCAATATTCCTTAAAAGGTAAAAGGCTCATAAACACGTATTAAAATGAAAAATGAAATGAGCAGAACCAAGACAACTTTATATATAGTAACAGCAATATTGTATTAAGAACAACTTCAAGCAAAAAAATCATTTCAACTATTATAAATTCCCAAATTAGTTACAAAGAACATAACAAGGAAGATACTCTATGCATCCTGAGGAAGAACTTTTATATCATATGGATACAATGATTTTACATGAAACACACATACACATACATGCACATACAGAAGTCTGTGTATATATGCACATGTATTGTGTAATGATTGCCATCTCTAAGATAGAAGAAAGGGAAAAAGGGAAAAAGTAAATTTACATCATAAATTTATTTTAAATTTAAAAGGAATAGCAAGTTGTACATAATAAACTTCTTTCATATACATTTTTTAAATTTTCCTGTTATAGAAAATGTTTTATTTTATAAATTTAAAATTATATATATATATATATACATATGCTTATATACATATATATGTATATATATATATACACCTATATTTTTAAAATTCATCACATTTATTTATATTTTTCCAAGAATGCAGGTCAAAATTGTAGAATCTCAAACAAATATTTCACTTACACTTTAAAGCAACAATTCTGAACAACTTGCAAAGTCTAAATCTTTTGAAAATTTTATTATAGTTTGAGCATTCCTAAACTTTTTAGTTTTATCATTCCCTGGTTAGTCGGCATCCTATAGGATGCAAGTCCTGCTTATAGTTAGAATCATCTTAGTAATTCAAACTTATCAAAATCATAAGATAGTGGACAAAATTAGGAGCTTCTATTTCTCAGAAGTGTTTATTAGTTTCCTGAACTTAGTGAAAGAATGATAATCCATAAAACAAAGCAAGAGTCTTGAGATGTAGTTTTATAAGCTTACTTAATGAAGAGTATTATCATTCCTATGTTGTAGCACTTGCCATTGCCACTGGAGCAAAAATGGGAAAGAAAGGATTAATGCTGCCTCTTTATAAATCTTATAATTTATCACGTGGGAAGGAACTCATTGCTTTTCTATAACATGTATTATTAGCAAAAGGTAAAAGTAAATGTGTGACTCCATAAAAACTATTCAAGCCTATAACAGTGGTCATCTGATCACCATTGCTATATTAATCACAATTAGTAAATAAATCATTCTCTGATAATGATATAGTAATCATATTATTAGCTTTTGGAATAATGTAATAGTTCCATATTATCAGAAAAAACAATAGTAACAAGAGTCCCAATCAAATTCCATCTAGAACCTATAAATAGATTTAAAAATATCTGCCTTTAATTTAATTTATAGTCAGAAATAAAGGTAGGAGAAACCAGTACCATTTAGCTTAAATTGAGTAGGATTGCATATCAGAACAATTTCAGTGTAAAATTTTTGGTGGAATAGCTAGATATATGACACTGAGGCCTGTATCATAAAATTAAATTATCTCACTCAAACACCTATGTTTCATTCTGATGTGTTTAGAAATTTCCTTAAACTATTCTGAAATTTCTGTTAACTTTATTTGATCACAATTTAAATAAAAGAAACAAACAAATAGGGAGCACTAAAAAGACATAAAATTCTCATCAAAGGCAACAAAATATATGGATAAAGAAATTCAAAGAGGTGTGCATATTGGCTTATTGTGACATTTTCTTGTGTGTGTGTGTGTGTGTAGGAAGCAGCTAGGTGGCAGGGTGGTTAGTGTACTGGGCCTGCATTCAAGAAGAATGAAGGTCAAATTCAAATTCAGACATTTACTACCTGTGTGACCTTGGGATGTCATTATACCAGTTTGACTGTTTTCTCCTATGTCAAATGAAGATAATAATAATATATACATCCCAAGGTTGTTGTGTGGATCAAATTGCATAATAATTACAAATCAATGAGGAGAGTCCCTAGCATATAATAAGCAACATATAAATGATAGCTTGTAGTAGTAGTATTCAGAATAATATTTATAGTCATAGTCCTAGTAATAGCAATAGTAGCAAAGTGCTTAGCTCCATCCTTTGCTCACAAGGCATACACACATATGTACATATGTATATACATATACATACATAGATAGATATGGATATGAATATGAGTTAAATCATAAAATATGGGGCCTGGAATTATGAAGATTCAGATTTATGAGTTCAAATTCAGCCTCACATACTTAATAGCTGGCAATGGAGAAGGAAATGATAAAACATTCCAGTATCTTTGCAAAGAAAATTTCAGAATTGGACATGACAACAAAAACAAGAGAAACAACAATAGAGGGTGAAAGGGAGGAGAGAAAAAGAGAGAGAGGGAAAAAGGGAGACAGAGACAGAGAGACAGAAAAAGAGACAAAGAGAGAAGAGAGACAGACATTGAGAGAGATACAGAGAGAAACAGAGAAAGAGAAAGAAGAGAAGAGAAAAGAAAAGAAAAGAAAAAGAGGCAGACAGAATCAGAAACAGAGAGAGAGAGACAGAGAGATAGAGAGAAAGAGGGAGAGAGGGAGGGAGGGAAGGAGGAAGGGAGGGAGAATGAAGGAGGGAGTTCAATTTTTTGTTCAAAGAAAAATAACTGGACAACCACAACAGATATAGTTATATAGTTAGGTAGTGTCTGACTTTTTGTGAACCCATGTGGGGTTTTCTTGGCAAATATACTAAAGTGGTTTGCCATTTTCTTCTCCAGTTCATTTTGCACATGAGGAGTTAAGACAATCAGGATTAATAAGTGACTGCCCAGGGTCACATAAGAAGTGAGGCTAAGGCCAGATGAACTCAGGAAAATGAGGCCTAGTATTCCATCCATTAAGCTACCTAGCTCACACACACACACACACACACACACACACACACACAGAGAAATACACACACAGACACACACTCGAGTATATTTTCACACACAGCATTTTTTAATGTTCCAAAAGCTTTCATGAATTTTTAAGGTATTAAACCATAGGCAGAGGATAGATAAATCTACACTAATATATGCTTTATTATTAATGTTGTTCAGTTAAGAATAACTGCTTATGATTTTATTTGAGGTTTTCTTGACAAGAATACTAGTGTGATTTGCCATTACTGATGAGTTTGCCAAATAGATGAGGAAGCAGAGGCAAACAATATTCAAGGGCTTGCATAGGTTCACCCAGCTAATAAATATTTAAGGCCAGATTTGAACTTCATTTTCCCTGACTCCAGGTATATATATACATATATATGCATATGTGTATATATATATATATATATATTTGTAAACATATTGTTCTTTTTAATAAAATATCAGAAAACAACCAGAGTGAAAAGTGAGATAATGTGCAGTTCTCCATTTGTACATTTTTAACATTTGGAGGTATATTTTAAAAATTCTAGGAGTGGGGTACAAAGGAACCGAATGAGGGTGCAGCTGAGGTTAAGAGAATAGAACTTGAAAAAGAAATTCAGACTATATTTATTTTTAAAATAAATATAAGGATTATAGTCATGAGGTATAGATTCTAGATAGTCACTTACTGAAGGGAAAATCAGGCGAAATGTTAGTAAAAGAAAAAGAAAAGAAATGGTCTACTGTGTTACAGTGATGTATAGCTTGAGGCATCTTATATATATTTCATTTTTACAACACTGGTTACTATGGAAGAACTTTATTGAAAAATGTGAAATGTTGGATCTATTCAATTTTTAATTATGCTTGTTAGGCTAATTCTGAAAAAAATTTAAAAAATATTCCCAAACTATTACGAATTTACATCATTTTGTTTATTACTTAAATTTAGCACTCAAAACAGGTCATATAGAGGAAATTGGCAGTGTTATTAAAATGTTATCTGTAATTAATGTTGCACTTTTTTAACATGAAAAATTATGTATACCTTTTCATGACTTCCCTGAAGTGTTGGTATGAAGTGATCAGATTTTGAAACCTGTTTAATCTTTAACTACTTCACTGATATTCTTATTCCATAATTTCATACCATTTGTGGGTTGAGGTTCAAATAGTATTTTCTGTATGATTTAAGCAGCATCTGAACATATTATTGGGTCTATAAAGGGAAATCTTATAATTCTCCTTGCTGTCTCATATCATTGAAAATGTTTAATGCAAAACAATCCCTCCACACAAGTATATCTCAGTATTTATACAGAATGAACAAAGTAAATGAAAGAAAAAGTTAGTGTTTCCAGTTTTGGCAGATGCAATTTCCCAGTGATTTGTCATATCTGATTGGATTTATGTCTCAGTCAATAGCTACAGGCAAACTAGACAATATAAAATGCATATCAATTTTAAGATAAGACCATGTGCTTAGCACTTGAAGAAACATTGACATATTACATGATTTGTTCAAAATGCAATGATGGAGGCTTTTGTTAAACATCAGAAATATTTCTTCTCATTTTCCTGAACAAGAATTCACAGAAACAAGTTAAGTTGCTTCTTTGCCAAGCTGATTGGAGAAAAATCTGAACAAGCTCTTTAGAAAGTAAAACATGAATGATCTCATCTTGTTTGAATGCATATAATGTATGGAAGCTCCCTTTCTACTAAATCATCACCTCTAATACTTGGCATATTACCTCAGCTTTACAACAGAAAGGACAAACTGTGCATATGCCTATAGCATAATATGTAAATTATATTTAATATTTACTAATTTTCTGTCAAAACATTATTGAAATATTGATTTAATTTTGTTATGATGAGCTTGAAGGAAATACTTCTCAAATGAACTTTATTAAAACCTAGTATTAGCAATTCCATTTTTTCTTGTAGCATGTTAAAATATTTTCCATTAAGTCATAATGGACCTCATTAATTTGATAGGGATTCCCTGTTCTTATCCATAATGCTAAAAACATATTTAATTGAAAATCTTTTTAAGAGTTTACTATTTTAGTGAATCATAAGACCTAAAATATTGCTTAAGCATTTAAAAAAACAAATAAATTTGATTAGGATGCTATAATATATAGTAATAACATGTTATAGACAATTGGGGGGTGAATTACAGTTAATAATCTAAGTCTTTTTAGAAAGCACAATTATCTCAATTCTCATCAATAAGGGAAGCAAAATTTGAAAATTCTGTCTTCAGACACTATCCAGAGTACATGATTCTGGTAAGATGGCAAGGATATCAGAAAACTTTTGGCTCTCTAAATTTCCTCCACAGGAAAAACAACACACACACACACAATATTGCCTCAGAAGGAAAGTAGAGAAATAGAAATAAACAAAAGTCAGACAAAAACAGTATTTCTCCCAAGACAAACTAAGAAGACTACAGGAAAAACCTCAGCTCCAGGGACAGAGGTGTGCAAAGACCTGCACACCAATTCTGCTGACTCAACAACAAAAAGCCCTGGGGTCAGATGGGATTGGGAGGTGGCCAGAGCCTTAGAAACTTTTATTTCATTGACAGTGTTGGGATATGAAGCCTGAGTAGGAGAAGACTGAAAAACTTTCCACTGTCACTGATGACCAGAGGAGTTGTGAACTGTGTGGTTGCTAACTGGCAGAAGGAACTATCACACACCTAGTAAATGCAATAGCAAAGGGACAGGGACCTGGTTGGCTATGGGCACTTGCAGGTGAGCAGAATGCCATGATTCATTTCCAGGGAAAAGAGGGCAGCTGTAGTTTATAGCTACTAGAGGGTTTGCAGTGACTAAGATGTATAGCATAACCAGGGTTCCATGGCTTGGGAGTAGAGAGAAGACAATAACTTTGAGCCCTGCAATAGACCTCAGAAAATAAGAATAAGAAATACCTGAGGCTTGGGACATTATTCCACATTCTTTGAGATTAGAACTAGATCACATTAATAGCTATTCAAAATAAATTTCTCCCTCTTCTCTCTCCCCTCCCCCAAATACTAAAACAGTAAACTACTATGGGGATAGAAAAGATCAGAATTTATATTCAGTGGAAGATAATGGAGCTAAAGAAAGACACTCTTTTTTCGATGGAAAATGGTCCCAAACCCCAAAATATTTATTAGAACTTAAAAACAACTTTAAAAATAAAATAAGAAAGATTGAAGACAAATTATAAAAAATATTAGAGCAATCCAAGAAAATTATGAAAAATCAAGTAACTTGAAATTGAGAACCAAAAAATTAAAGAAGAAAATAATTCTTTGAAAACTAGAATTGGTCAAAGGAAAACTAATGACATTATAAGATACAAAAAAAATAATAAAATGAAATCAAAAGAATGACAAAATAGAAAAGAATATAAAATATCTCATTAAAAACAGCTGATCTGGAGAAGAGATAAGAGATATAGAAGAAATAACATAAGAATAGTGGGACTGCCTGAACATTTTTATTATAAAAAGAATTTTTCTACAATATCATAAGAAATTATTAATGAAAATTGCTCTGAAGTTCTAGAAGAAAAGCAGAAATAGGAAAAAAAAAACCCTGCACCTATCATCACCTGAAAGAGATCCCAGAAGGAAAACTTCCAGGAACATCTTAGTCAAGTTTCAAAGTTCTCAGATCACAGAGAAAATATTGGAAATAATAAGAAAACAAAACAAATTTAAATACCATGGAGCTACAATAATGATTATATAAGATCTAGCAGCTACTGACACTGAAGGACTATGGGTCTTGGATTTCTCTATTTTATAGAGCAACAAAACTGAGGTTACTACCAGGGATTACTTATCCATCAAAGTATAATCCTGAATGAAAAAAAAATGAACATTTAAGAAACAAAGACTTTCAGTGTTTTGTGACAAAAAATAGGGTAACTTAAGGGAAAATTTGACATATAACATCCAGAAGAAATATACATATTAAGGACCAGTTGTAAGGGGCTCAGTAAGGTCAAAAAATTTACTGCTTATATATGAATATATTCTCAGTTCTTTTATGACTACTATTTTTAATTGGGTAGTTTGAAAGAAAGGGCTATTCTGAGTATGATGGGATGATTCTAAAAAATTGTGAAGGGAGATAAAAAGTACTAATAATCTCATGCAAATGAGGGAAAAGCAGAGAAAAACTAATTAATTAGTAGGGGGAATAGAAAAAACTGATACTTTATTTCATCTGGCATGGATGAAAAAGAGAAGTACATACACACACACACACAAGCAAAGAGATATGGTGTATGTGTGGGAAGATGAGGGAAGGATCTCAGAAGTATAAATAGGTTAAGGAATAAATTTGCAAGGTAGACAGTAGAAGTACAGTAGAGGAGTGAGGAATAATAGGAATAAGATGAAAAGGATAGAAAGGAGGAAAATATGCAAGTAGTTTTAACTTAGCATGTCAATGGACAAATTTACTGATTAATTGGAAACTAATAGGAAATTAAAATTTTGTGTGAGAAGGCTTGTAAGGAAAATATGAAGGAGAAAAATAAACAACAAACAATTATAGCTTGGAGTATGTTTTAAATGAATTAACCCAAAAAATGAAAACAAAGGAGATTTAAAAATTTGAACTCAACAATATGTTGCTTTTAAGAAAAGTCATAAAAAGGGGAGATACACAAAAATATAAAATAAAGGTCAAGAAGAGAATCTATTATTTATTTATTTTTATAATACTTTTTATTTGCAAAACATATGTATGGGTAATTCCTAAACATTAACCCTTACAAAGTTTTCTGTTACAAATTTTTCCCCCTACTTACCACCCCTCCCCTAGATGGCAGGATATCCACTACATAAAAATTATGTTAGAATACTTAAGAAATCAAATATATGTATACTTATTGCGTCATTTTTTGTGCAGGAGAAATCGTATCTACAAGAAAGAATAATCCGATAAAAGAAATACAATGCCCAGCAAACATCAATAGAGAGCATGAAAATGTTATGTTGTGGTCCACATTTCACATCCCTCTCTCTGGGTGTATATGGCTTTCTTCACCGAGCAATTGGAACTGGTTTGAAGCATTTCATTGTTGAAGAGAGTCATGCCCCTTAGAACTGATCCTCATATATTATTGTCGTTGCCGTGAATAATGATCTCCTCATTCTGCTCACTTCACTCAGCATTAGTTCATGCAAGTCTCTCCAGGCCTCTCTGAAATCGTCCTGCTGGTCGTTTCTTACAGAGCAATAACATTCCATAACATTCATATACCATAATTTATTCAACCATTCTCCAATTGATAGGCATCCATTCAGTTTCCAGTTTCTAGCCACTACAAAAAGAGCTGCCACAAACATTCTTGCACATGTGGGGCCCTTTCTTTCTTTTATGATTTCTTTGGGATATAAGCCCAATAGAAACACTGCTGGGTCAAAGGGTATGCATAGTTTGATAACTTTTTGAGCATAGCTCCAAATTGCTCTCCAGAATGGTTGGATCCGTTCACAGCTCCACAAACAATGCATCAGTGTCCCAGTCTTCCCACATCCCCTCCAACATTCATCTTTATCTTCTCCTGTCATTTTAGCTAATCTGACAGGTGTGTAGTGGTACCTCAGAGTTGTCTTAATTTGCATTTCTCTGATCAATAGTGATTTGGAGCACCTTTTCATATGATTATAAATAGTTTTAATTTCCTCATCTGAAAATTGTCTGTTCATATCCTTTGACCATTTATCAATTGGAGAATGGCTTGAATTCTTGTAAATATGAGACAATTCTCTATATATCTTAGAGATGAGACCTTTATCAGAACCCTTAAATGTAAAGATGATTTCCCAATTTGATGCTTCCCTCCTAATCTTGTCTGCATTAGTTTTGTTAACTTAAGTTAAACTTTTTAACTTAATATAATCAAAATTATCTATCTGGTGTTCAATTAAGAGTTCCAGATCTTCTTTGGACATAAATTTATTCCATCTTCACAGGTCTGAGAGGTAAACTATCCTATGTTCCTCTAATTTGGTTATAATATCATTCTTTATATCTAGATCATGATCCCATTTAGATCTTATTTGATGTGCAGTGTTAGGTGTGGGTCCAGCCTTAATTTCTTCCACACTAGTTTCCAATTTTCCCAGCAGTTTTTGCTGAATAGTGAGTACTTATCCCAAAAGCTGGAGTCTAGAATTTATTATTTAAAGACAAAAGTTGGGATAGTAGTGATGATTGTAGACCAAGCTAAAGTTAAAATAGATTTAATCAGAATAGAAAAACAGGGAAAAATGCACTATATATCAACCATCTTTATCAAATTTTAAGCAATTTAAAATAATTATTCAGTATAAGACCAGGATATTGCTGTGATATAGGAAATGATCATGTGGTAGATTGGGGAAAATACGGAAAGGCTTGATTTTATGAAGATGCTACCCATTTTCAGAAAAATAGGAAAACAGGAAATAAACATAGCATGGTCTCACATATATATATATCAATGAATGCAAATTTATATAAGTAGAGATATATAGTATATATATATTATATAGGCATATATGTGCATATATATGTATGTATGTTTGTGAATATGTATTCATATTTGTATATTTGTTCCTTATTGTTGCCTCTTTGACAGGGGGAAGGAAAGAGAAAAATTAAAGTAAAAATTGCCCAGCAGAGAACAAAAGAAAACCTACAAGGTAGCAAAGAAAAGATGGACATCTCTGAAAACAATGTGTAGCCTTTATTATAAAGGCTTTCTTGAAATGGAAATTTATTGCTTTATTTTTTTAAACTTCTCTCATCTTCTGCTATGTACATGGCAATGTTTTTATTTTTTTTTATTTTCTTATTTTGTATTTGTTTAAAATAACATTTTTAATAAGAATAAAAACATAAAATAGCTCAATCTTTTTTTTCCCTTTTTTTCCTTTTCAGTCATGTTTGCTCACAAAGACAATGATAAAGACCATTAGTTACATCTTTCAACACTTTTGAAAATGAATAATGAAAAATTAAGAGAGGCCATCTAGAGCAGAGAGAATGATTAACAAATTCACAAATCACCATCCTGTTGGCACTTCTTTTTAAAAGATAATCACTAATTAACTTCATGAGGCACAGTTTTGATTAAAACCATCATTAAAAATATTATTGATTTATCCTGAATCTTGCTATTTCATTACTAGGCATACATAAATATATACATAGATAATCAAAACAGCAAATTCTTATTAATTGAGACTAGCAGTTCTGAGAAAAGTGTAAGATACCTTTCCAGTGACACAACTGAATGAAAGACAGAGAGATTATAAAATGGTTGCTGTGTTGCTAATAATTATTTTTGAAAATTTTTTATTTGACTAAAAAAAACTACTCTTTTAATGGATCTTTTTATTAAAACCACTCTAATGAAAATTTTCCCCACAGACATTTTAAAATATCTTTAGCTTTGCTAATATTACATATAATATATGGATGTTTGAATTACCTTGGATGCTAAATCTCAGGTTTGCCATAAAATATAAAAATGTATGCTCAGCAAAGGTCTTTGCCACTGTCCCAGAAGATATCCTATGTAAAAACAATTACAATATGCTTAAAATAGTGCTAAGAAGTAGAGATACAGTTTTCAAAAGGCTAATAGTTCCTATCTTCAAGGAAGCACTTTCCAATAACTTGATTGGCAGGAAATGATTTCTTGGTCTTTTGAGTGATTCAGTAGAACCACTGAGAAGACAATTGATGACAAAATAAATTAGCAAGAAAACAATTAGGGCAGATTCTGGAAGAAGAATCTGGTAGTGCAGAGAAAGCCCTAAAAAAACCAAGTCCTATAGGAGAAGCCAAGATGGTAGAGTAAAGGCAACATTCCAGGCAAATACTCCTTGAATATCTTTAAAAAAAAACTTTAAAATAATGGATCAAATATAATTCTGAAGTGACATAAACTACAAAAGTTTGGGATAAGACATTTTCCAGCTCAAAACAACTTAGGGTACAGAATGTGAGGTCTGTGACATTGGAGTAGACGCTGCCCCACATCAGGGTAATAGGGAAGATTAAGACACAAACTCAGAAGACAATGAATTAGAAAATAGGTGCAGGTTAAGCCACAAAGGGGGGGGGTGATTTCGATATAATCTTAATAAGAATTCCTGGAAGACATAAAAGTGTTTTTTTTTCAAATCAATTAGTAAAATGAAAATTATATAAAGAAATATGAACAAAGGAAGAAAATTGTGTAAAGACAATTAACAACTTGGTAAAAGAGGTACAAAAATACCAAAGAAAATAAAATCTGAACAAAAGATTTTGCCAAAAAATAAAAGAGGAATAAAAGTTCACTGATGAACATAACTCCTTAAAAATTAATAGAGGCCAAATGGAAAAAAAATACAAGAGTCCACAGAAGAAAATAATTTTTAAAATTTAAAATGTGGAAGTTAATGTGGAATTAAGTGGAAGTTAATGACTCTATTAGTCAAGAAATAAAGTCAAAAGAATGAAAAATAGAAGAAAAGATAAAATATTTCACTAACCTAGAAAACAGATTAAAGATAGACTATAGAAGAATTATTGGACTACCTAAAAGTTATGATTAAAAAAGAGTCTAGACATAATATTTTAAGAAGTTGTAAAGAAAAATCCTACCTCAGTATCCTAGCAACAAAGGATAAAGTATAAATTGAAAAAATCCACCACACACCATTGAATGAGATCCCCAAATGAAAACTCCTAAGAATATTAGAGTCAAATTCCAGTGTTCCATATCTAAAGAAAACACTTGAAGCAGCCATAAGGAAATCACTTAAATATCATGGAGCCATCTTCAGAATCAAACTAAGACTTGACAACTATCACATTAAAAGAAGAGAATACTTGGAATATAATATTCCAGAAGGCAAAAGAGCTGAAATTATAACTAAGAATAACCTACACAATAAAAGCAATTATTATTCATGAAAGGAAAAATGAAAATTTAATAAACTAAAAGATTTTCAACTTTTGCTTATTGAAAAAATAACAGAGCTGCATAGAAAATTTCACTTGAAAGTGAAATATAAGACTAAAGAGAAGAATAAAAAGGTAAGTATGAAAGAGAAATCTTAATGGACTCAAAGATTACTATATATATATATATATATATATATATATATATATATATATTCTATATGGCAATACCATTCATGTTGTTTCCTAAATGTTTACCATTAATAGGGTATTCAGAAGGATTCTTCATAGAAAGTGGTTTCAGGAATGAACCAGTTATTTTGGGGTGATGTAAAAATGGATACTAAAGAAAGAGGGATGCCCTGGGAGTGAGTGGGAACAAAAAAGAATGGGGAAAATTATTTCAGCTAAAAGAATTGTGAAACAAAGTTTTTGATGTGTAGAAAACAGAAAGGCAGGAAGAATTTGAACCTTACTCGTGTAAATTATTTCAAAGATGGAATATACATATAATTGGTAATAGAACTCTCTCTCTCTCTCTCTCTCTCTCTCTCTCTATATATATATATATATATATATATATATATATATATACACACACACACACACACACACACACACACACACACACACACACATATATATATTTCGCAAACAGGAAAGTAGAAGAGGAACGAGCTAAGAAAAAGGTTGCTTGATAAAAGGGAGTGGGCATAAAAGAAGGGAAAACTGATTATAGAGGAAACACAGGATAAAAAAAGAAAGAAAATAAATGGAAAAATATAATGGAGAGTATTTATATTAATCATAACTGTGAATGTGAATGAGATGAAGTGATACCTATGGAAATAGCAAAATGTATTAGAAAACAATATCCCATAGTATATTGTTTAGAAAGACACTTGAAACAGAGAGTCCTACACAAAATTAAATAAAAGGCTGGAAGAGAATATATTACATTTCAGTTAAAGTAAAAAAATAGCATAGGTAGCAATCATCATTTTATATAAAGCAAAAGCAAAAAATATACCCAATTAATATTAACAAGCAAGGAAATTACATCTTTCTAAAAGGTGTCATAGACAATGAAATAATATAAATATTAAACACATGCATCATATGGCATAATATTCAAATTGTTAGAGGAAAAAGTAAATGAATTATGTAAGGAGATACTAAAACTCTACTAGTGGAGAACTTAAATTTTTCTCTCAAGGAGCTAAACAAATCTAACCATAAAACAAATAAGAAAAAATAAACAAAGGAAAAGGGATGAATACTTTTCTAGAAAAGTTAGATATGACACATTTCTGGGAAAAAAAAAAACTAAATGGAAATAGAAAGAAGCATGTATTTTCTCAATTATATCTGTCACTTCCACAAAAATTTTACTATCTCTTAGGGCATAAAGTAATTTCATATGACATAAAATACTTTGAAGTCTAGAGTTGGGAATAACTAAGTTGTGGTATGTGATTTTGAAGGAATACTATTGTGTTATAAGGAATGATCAGAAATATGGTTTCAAAATAGTAAGACAAAAATGGTATTCGCAGAACCACAAGTACATTATACACAGAAATAGCAATAGTATGAGCAACTGTGAAAGACTGAGCTACTGTTCTAGAAAATGATCCAAGACAATTCAGAAGGAGCCAAGAAATATTTTCCACTTCCAGGGAGAGAAAGGACTGGTGAAATCTGAATGCATATTGAAGCATATATTTAATTTTGCTTTTGTTTCTTGCCTCTTTTTTTGGTTGTTGGTGGTGTTTCACAATATGACTAATTAGAGGTGGAGCAGGGGATAGGGGCGCAGTAGATAGAGCACCAGCCCTGAAGTCAGGAGGACCTGAGTTCAAATCTGGTCTCAGACACTTAACATTCCATGGCTGTGTGAGACTGGGCAAGTCACTTAACCTCAATTGCCTCAGCAAAAAGAAAACAAACAAACAAACAAAAAAACAATATGGCTAATTAGGAAATATTGTACATGACCTCATTTCTATGACTTATAACCTATTGCTTCCCTTCTCAGGACTGGTAGGACACAGAAGGGAAGGACAGAATTTGGAATTCAAAATTTGAATGTTAAATTGTTTTTTTTTAATTAAACAGTAAAAGAGAATGAATTTGGAGTAGTCTCCACATACACTTGAATTAGAATAGATAGTAGAAGCAGGTAAGATAATGTTGTATTCTTTAATCTTCCAGCATATATTCTAATATGCCCATTTTCTTAGGCAACTTTATTCATCCTGAGAGAGGGAAAGTCTGAGATGCAGAGGTAGCCTTGATGAATAGTATTAAATCATTAGAGACATAGCAATTGGTAGTAGATAGAGCTGACCCTGGAGTCAGCAACATCTCTTTGACATCTACCTCTAATAAATATGCCTATGTGGCCCTGAGCATGTCGTAACTTCTTAGTTCAGCCAAATAGTTCTAAGATAATAATTTGCACAGAAGCTACTAAATGCAATGGTAGAGCGAATTTCCTTACTATGAGTACAATTTAGAGGCTACTAGTACTCTGATAGCATGAGGAAAAAGCAAAAAGTTTAATTAAATAATTAAGTTCCATTATATGCCTTGCACTATGCTAAGGACTTTACAAATAATATCTTATTTGATCTTCACAACAACTTGGGGAAAAGATGCTATTAACCTTCTGAAGAAGACAGGTTAAGTGACTTGTCTAAGATCATATAGCTAATAAATGCCTGAGGTCAAATTTGAATTCAGGACTTCCTGAGTTCAGTCTCATTGCTCCATCTACTGTACCATTTAGCTGCCTTTTCAATAAGAGTTTATATATGGTAATAAAATAGAATGGATAAGAAGAATTTTAGTTTTTTTAATATTTAAAACTATTCCTAAATTTTTAATTTTTTTCAGCTAAAGAAGTAGCATTTATTATTAGTGACAATTAGGAAAATGTTTCAAATCCAATGCTGTCCTGTGTCATATAAATTAACTGTAGTCTTTTCCTTAATAGTTAAATCAAGAAATTAATGAGATTACACGGTAGATAGCCATTAGCCATTAAATCAAAATAGGAGATAAAAAAAATCTTTACATTTATAGAAAATAACCTGACACTCCACAAAGCTATTAGACTTTAAGTAAGTCAGAAGGATTATGTCTCTTATGCTGTAAATGCCAGAACTAGTGAACTAAATGACAGTAATTACATTAAAAAGACACATTGTTAAGGGGTATTCTTCCATTGTGCCCCCCATAATTTCACACCTGTAATTGTCTACAGGCTATAGAATTCAGGGCATGGTAGGCTGATCACAGACCATCTAGTTATGGAAGTAATTAGTTCATTGTGCTCTAACTTGATAACATGAAAGGCCAATATCATTTGTCATTGTGCAATTAGGAATGATTTTTTGGTTGGAAAAAAAAGAAATGCAGGAATTTGGAAAAGCAACTTTATGGGAAACTTTAGACTCAGGATTTCTCCCAGTTGTCTTTTTAAACTGAAAGTGTTCTATTTGGAGTTTCCTTTTCTGTGTAAAAGATTCTCAGAGACAACTGATTAAGCTAAATGGAGAAAAATGATTTTATTGGAGCTCAAGAGCCTGATTAAAAGAGCTATGCAATATACTGCTGTGCTCTATGGTGTTAGTGGGCCACAAACCAAACATGGTTTGACTGTAAGGCAGAACGTTGATTAAATAAAATTTCCATTGATATTTTTCCTCCCAATTCCAGTATGACAAAGGTGCTGCTAAGGAACTGGAAATGGCCTGAATCTGAATGTTCACTTATGCTAAATTCAAAGGTTAAGAAAATAAAGTAGCTCTTGTTTCTAAAACACAAATGCATTCACATACTTGAAAATTTTTCAAACTGATGTTTTTCCAAACTACTAAAAAATTTCTAAGGGTTCCATCTCATTTTTAGAGAGGAACTACAAAATTTATGGGAAAAACTTTCAAGTATAAATAAATGAAGGTAAAGTATTAGTCTAATATTTGTTAATGTTCAGTTTAATTTTCAAATTTCAATTTTGAAACTGAACTACCTTATAAAAAGTTTGCTAAAACACATATTGATATGTCAAACTGAAAATATAATATGAAAAGGCATGAAAAATGAACTTCAAAATGATAAAGTATAATTACCTTCATTTTAAAGATGAGGGGGAAAAAACACAGAAAGTTAAAATGACTTGCTCCGGTCCCTTTGGTAATGAGTGTTTGAAATAGGACTTGAATACAAGGTTCTCCTGATTCTAAGCATAATGACTTCTCTTGCATATATAAAGCAGTTCTCAAATTCTTAGGAAAATAGTTTCAATCAATTGATATTTTAGTTATAAACCTAGCAGTCTCTACTGCACCGTTCTACATTTTTGAATATAAATGAGAAATTCAAGTATGTCAAATAGACAGTATGTCCTTTCTTAAACAGTCATATTCTTCTTTCAGACACATGCAACTGAATTTGAACTCAGCATCCAATAGTGCTGATATTTCAATTTTGGAATTGTCATTAAGAGGGTTTTTTGGTGTTATGTTTTGTTTATTTTTAGTGAATGTTAAGAGCAAGAGATAAGTGTGTTTGTGTGTGTGTTTATGTATACATAGAGACCATATGTACTTAGAGAAGTGCCTTACATCATGGAGAAGTTAATTGCTTTGTCTTGAGTCACTAGTACATACCAAAAGCTAAACCCAAACCAAAGTTTCCTGTTGTTAAAGTTGTTTTATCCACCAATAAACACTGCCTCATACATAGCAGGCACATGATACCTTTCTCTTGAATTGAATTCAGATGAAAGATATTTGAATTCTTGGTTTTCAATTATAACAACATAGACTTGTAACTGCTGCATTTTGGAATGGAACTTAAAAAAAGTTTCTAATGTATCTGGCAAAGATTCTAGAAAAAATAGAAAGAAGTATAGAGGAGAGGGATGGGGAGAAGGAGCAAAGCAACATAAACAATGATAACACCTTTTTGTATTTTAAATTTCAGTTAAATCAACCCCTTATAAATAATAGGATACTTTTAAATAAATAATACTCTAATCTTCCATGACATGAGCTCTCAATATAAGTCAGAAATATAATATCATTGCTTAAAAAGGCAAATTTAATCACAGGTAGCATTCATGGAAGTATAACACATGGACAAAAAAAAAGCACCTTCAAAAGCAGGCATGACAAGTTGACCTACTTTCAGAGGCATAGTCCAAAGGGAATTTGGCTCCTTTTATAAGAGTTCTTTACCAATAAATAGGATTATAAATGAAATGTGGTTCTCTTTAATATTAGAATGGAAAGATTCTTTAAAAGAAATTCTCTCCATATCACTATATATTGAAAGAACTGGGGATATTTAGTTCAGTGCGGTTTAGCCAAGATAACTTTGTTGGGATCTTGCAAGGCAAATTATATTATTGGAAAGATTATTGCACTTCAAGTTTAGGTGTCGAGTCTGAGACTCCCCTTTTTTGTATATGTATGGGAGCTTGGGCAAACCCTTTAACCCCTCTAGATTTCAATTCTTTATGTGCACAATGAGAAGATTGGCTTAGAGTATTGTTTAAATTCCTTTCAGGTCTTAATGTATACTTGATTGAAATACTTTGAGTTATATTGTGCAAGAAGGTTAGATTTATTCTGCTGAAATCCTGAGGACAGTAAAAGAACTAAAAATTAGAAGCTATGCTAAAATCTTATTGGGGAAATACCAAGTAGGTATCTCGTTTATATTTACAGTTGCCCAAAAAGAAAAGGTTTGTCTAGGTAGTTTGGAAATTCTTTGTTAATAAGTCTCTTTAAGACAGAGCTGAATAATCATCAGTTCAGGTATTTCTCAGATTAAATGACGTGAATTTTCTTATAAAACATACACACATAAGTATGTCTCTCTATGTGTGTATCTTCATTTTATGGCCTACAAAAAATCTTATTGTTAGGGGAAATTTGATTGAACCTTTACTTCTCTTTTGCATAGCAATGTCATTAATAAATTGACAATATGTGATCAAGACTACATAGTTATCTATCATTAAAATAATATCAGCTGGGGACCCTTAACAAGCATTCATCTGCAATGTTTTGCCTTATTTAGTAACTTCATCAAAAACTTCAATGATGATGCATGCTTAGTAATATATCAGACAGTAAATAAATGATTTTTGGAAGAGTGATTTAATGTAGAAAAAAAGAACACTTCGTTTGCTTACTGGTTAAATTAAAAAATTATTCAGAGGTATTCAGTGCTCCCTTAAATATGCTACAAATTCCATTAGGATTAATAGTCATACCCAACTAATATCTCATTTTTGTTACTTATTTCACCATTTTAAAAATTATCTTACATATATGGGAGATTCTCTGTTTATTTCCCTTCCTCTTTGTCCCCCAATCACTTTTTAAAGTTTATCCATCCATAATCATTGACCGGCCTACTGTACTAGTTTAAGGAAGAAATGATGAGAGCCTGACATAGGACAGTAGTTGAATGATTGGGAGAAAAAAGATGGAAGATTAAAAAGGGGTGGGGGAAGGTAGAATATATGAAAGATTATATCAAAAAGGAAATAACAAGATTTTTAATTTATTAGATATGTGAGATAAGCAAGAAAGAGGAATCAAAAATGCCACAGAGATACTGACCCTGGGTATCTAAAAAGGATGATGGTACTTTTAACAGTAAGAATGAAGTTGATAAATATTTAAAATGCTTATCAAACAATAAATGTTTTTAATTGTTAACATCATAATGGTCATTACATAGTATTAGTGCAAATACATAAATTGGAATAAAATATAGTGAACAGAGTATTAGACTAAAAGTTACTAATATCTGAGTTGTATTTCTGCTACTGATAAATAATAGCCTTATGACTGGGCCAAATATGAAGGCTTTTTAAGTTGCTACTTCTCAGATTTTAAGCTACAGACCAGCTACAAATCTTCATCAGTTTAGAGTATTTCCTTAATGCTGTGTCACCTATATCAAGGATGGGACCAAAAATATTATCAATCCACCCATCAATCTATGTATCTTTTACAAAGCTTAATATTATTTTAAAAAAAATCTGATTATCTCACAATTAACCAGTACAACTAGGAATTATTTTCTCCAGATAATGATATGACTAATATAATTTCAATATGCATATTCTAATGGAACCTTTAATTATAGGTTAATATAGAATATGTTTTGCTAATTTTTATCTATCCTAAGTAAAATTTGTTTCAAATTTGATATTAATTACTTTTTATCCCAAAAGAATTTAGTTTTTCAGCAGGAAATAGACAACCTTGGACTACCCAGTTTATTGTCTGACTATACTCTTGGTTCATCATGCTTAATTCAGTTACTTTGACAGGATGATGGACTGTCTTTGTGGTATCAAAAATCCCAAAATAAAATGACCTCAAAAAGGCAATGATCAGTCATTATGAAAAGCAAAATATTTCATTAAAATCTTTTATTCTATTACCTTCAAAAATTTTACTTAAGTCTCTTTTCCAATTTTAATATTATTTTAAGTTTAAGAAGGTGAAATGTAATATCAAAATTGATACAGAAAAAGAATCTGTTGGTAAAAACAAAAGTAAATTTGTTACTCAGGACAAAGAGAAAAGGATATATGAAATGTTAGTAAAACACTGGCCTTGCCTATGACTAAATATGAAATCAAATCAAAACCAAAACTAATTTCAGCAGACCAATTCATAGAGTAAGGTAAATGGTGTGGGTCCTAAAAATAATTATCTCAGTAAAATAATTGGATAGCAAACAAAACAAAATATTCAAGCACATTTTTGTTGAACTAAATTCCTATGTTCAGTCCTCATTTTATTAAGCTACAATTTAGTGATTTTGATACACCTAATTTTCAGGTACAGAATAGCATGGTTTAAGTGCTTTATAGAACCTAAGAATCTCTACAAATGTAATTTATTAGTACAGCTTACTCCATAGAATAATGGGCTTGGAATCAGGAAGATCTGTGCTAAGATCTCACTTCTTATATTTACTAATTATCTTTATTACTTTAGCCACTTTATCAACATCTCTGCCTCAACCAACTCTCTACAACTTGTCTAGAGGACCTAACTACTAAGTAATTAATGAATTGTGGATTGATTCATATAAACAGTGACCATCAAGAAATTCTAGAACATTAAGCTTGTCTTATTATCCTGCTTTTGACTATTCTCAGTGCTGATCAAGAAACAATTTGACAGCTTAACATTTTCTCATGATAATTACAACAATTTTAAAGTAAATTAACAAAATTAAAAACATTATAGCTGATGTGGAGTCCTACTTTTATCCTACTTACATAAATTCCTGTCTTTCCACCTTTCTTATAATGATGAAAAAAAATTTTACAACTGAAAAGTACTGACTTTTTTTTCCAAACTTTACTTTGTCAGATAGAATGACACAGGTCCAAATAATTGATAATGTTAAAAAAATGAACCAAACAAACACAAAAATGTTCAAAAAATAACTTTTCCCTCCTTTTCTTTTTAAAATTTATTTAAAACTTAAATTCAAAATAAGAAAAACATAGAAAAGACATAAAAAGAATAAAAAAATAATTGTCATGTGCTCAGCAGAACATCAAGGAGGACTCAATGTATGTAACAATTTTAATTTCAAGAAAGCATATATAATAATAGAAGACATTATATTCATGCCTGCCCATCTTTTCTTTGCTTTCTGATAGGTTATTCCCTTGTTCATTGCTGTACACTTTTTACTTTATTGTTTTTTTCCTCCTCTCCTCCCTCACTCCCTTGACTCTCCCAAGTAAGCTATATTTAAGCTCACCTCTATTCTTGCATGTATTCACACAAACACCTGTACACACACTCTCACATACACATATATCTTCATGCACACATATGTATATGTAATCTATATACATATAAACACTCATATATACTTATGTATACATACGTATGCATATACACATGTAAACATGCATTTGAAATATTAATGTTTTAGATTATATTATATATTATATTATATTATATTATATTATATGCTTGACATGTAATATAGATTCCTCTCTTGATTGAATATTCGTTTGACTTTAAGATCAAAGACCATTACCCCTACTTTTTTCTAATAAATTCTACTTTTTATCTTTGTTATACTATTTGCATATATTTCTTATTTCCTCTCCTACTAATTCTACTTTAGTTCTACTCTTTAATTTCCCTTGCTATTACACAATTGATCCCTCCCTTATCTTCTTCCATCCTTTCCTTTCCTCTTTATTACCTTCTCATTAATCTACACACCTTGTCCCATTCATATTAATCTAAACCCCACCTCATTTTATGCCACATTTTCCCTACCTCTTTATCCCTTCTCATTAATTTGCATCATTTTCCACAGCCATAAACCTACACACTATTCTATATTCCAGCATATTTTATTCTCTCCTTATTTCTTTATGTATTTTTGAGGATACTATAGCCTTCTTTACACATACACACACAAATAATTATCTATTTAATCCATTCCTGATGAAATTAGGTTTTCACATAAATCCTCTTTCTCCCTCTAATACCACTAGGTGGGTTCTTCTTCAGCATCTTATTTATGTAGCATAATTACTATTTTTACCTTTTCCTCTATGACTTTCCTTTTTAAGGTCAGATCATAATGAGCTCTGCCCCAATATATCTTTTGGGCTACCCGATTATTAATGTCCATCTTAGTCATATGGTTTTATACTTGATTGTCTTTATTAAGTCTTTGATTTTGGCTCTCATATGTTAAATTCACTATTGAATTTAGGTTTAAGACATAATCTTGAAAACCTGAAAGTTCATTGAATATTAGTTTTTTTCATTTAATAGTATTCTTAATTTTGCTGCATTTAATATTTTGGGCACTAGTTCTTTTGATTTTTGATCTATAATTTTCCGGGACTTTGCAGTTTTTTACTGTGCCTGTGATAAACATCTCCCACAATTCTAATTGTAACTTTAGCATATTTTAATTGGTTTTTTGTTGTTGTTTTTATAAAATATGCTATTTTTGTCTCATGGTTTCAAAATTTCATAGTAATGTTAATATATTTTTTTTTAAAAATCTCTTTGAGGTGTTGATATGTAGATTTTTTTTCTATTCTATTTCTATTTCTAATTTCCCTTTTTATTTTATCACTTCAGGAAAATTTTATTTGGTTTATTTTTTGTATTGTGTCAAGGTTCTTTTTTTATTGATCAAAGCTTTCATGTATTTCAGTTATTCTTCTTAATCTATTCTCTAGATGAGTTTTTTTTAATAAGATGTTTCACATTCTTTTCTATTTTTAATTTTTTTTATTTTGTTCTATTTCTTGGTTTCTTATAGCTTCACTGTCTTTCTCTTACTCAATTCTAATTTTCAAAGAATCTTTTTCTTATTTAAGACTCTGGATCTCATTTTCTAGTTTGTTGCCTTTCTTTTCATAATTTATATGTCTATATGTTTGCATCTCAAAGTATACCTGGGACTAGCTATTGTAGTGACTATATACAATGTCAGCTTCAAGGATGATAGAAGATACAGCAAAAACTTAGTTTACCAGCTATCTTTTTCATATATACTACACAGCTAAACTTTCACAAAGAAATGTTTATTTTCCTAAGTATAATCCCAAATAAACAGAGGGAATCCCTCAACATAGAGGAGGCATAATTTTTCCGTTCCTGTACCATTTGGTGAATGGAAGAGAATTAATTTCATAAGTTACCTTGATTTTGAGAGCACAGTTCCAGTTCCAAGTTCAAAGCCTACCTGAGATTCAAACACAAGTTCAAGACATACTGCCTTTTCAGCATTCCTGTGCTTCCTGGCTGGTTGCACTAATGCACATGGAATCCTGACTCCAAGGACATCATGGCTGAAACACAAAGTCAGTGGGGATCACTGGAAACTGAGGACAAACAACATAAAACAGAAACAAACACACCCATCCATCTTCACCACCATGAACTCAGGTAAAAGATCAAAATAAGGGAAGGCAAGTCCTTCCCCTCTCAAGTGCAATCAATCATGCTCATGACATTTACATTATACCCCGCAGATAATAGTGACTTAATAGAGGTCAACCAAGAAGTTGGAGGAAAACAAAAAACTGTTTAGTCATAGCATTTTTAAAGACATAAGTAGTTAAAGACATAAAGGAGGCTACTTATTCCCATATGGCATGCTATGTGCTAAGTAAACTCAACATGCTTAAAAGTTCTTCAAAGCAAGCTTACAAGTACAAAAGGTCCTAGTCTAAATCATTACTTACAATTTTAATTTTCTGTCTTCAATTGATTTATTTTTTTCCCAGTTAAACATAAAAACAACATATTTTGGTTATATATGTACATTCTGAAAATGCAATTTTTGTATTTTTCTCTTTTAATATATATCACACAGAAATAAAAATAAAAGTTATGTTTAAAATAGGCTTTAGATTATACATGTTCTTTTTTTTACATATTTTCTTATGAACTAGGTTGGGAGAGAAAAGTCAGAAGAAGTGGGGAAAATCACAATAGAAAAATAAAATAGAAGAAAAAGGTGGACAAAAGTAAATATAGTATGTGTTGATTTACATTCAGTTCTCTCTCTGGATTCACATTTTATTGTGATTATCTTGGATCATCATGCCAAACTGCTGTTATTGTGTACAATGTATTTCTGATTCTCCTTGTTTCCCTCAGTATCCTTTCATGTAAATCTTTCTAGGCCTTTCTAAAATCAACTTTTTCATTATTTTATGGAACAATAATATTCCATTATTTCATATGCCACAACTTATTCATCCATTCCCCAATTGATGGGCATCTACTAATTTTCCAAAACTTTCATACAACAAAAAGAGCTGCTACAAATAGTTTTATACATGCATGTCCTTTTCTCTCCTTTATGATTTCCTTGAGATACAGACCCCGTAGTGGCACTGCTGGATCAAAGAGTTCGTACAGTTTGATAACACTTTAGAAATAGTTACAAATTGCTTTCCAGAATGGTTGGATCATTTCACAACTCCACCAACAATGCATTAATGTCTCAGTTTTACCATATCCCATATCCCCTCCAACATTTATCATTATCTTTTCCTGTCATCTTAGCCAATTTGATAGATAGGAAGTGATATCGTGGTGTTGTTTTAATTTGTATTTCTATCATGAACAGTGATTTAAAGTATTTTTTCATATGTCTGTAGATAGTTTAAACTCCATCTAAAATTTCTTTTACAATTTATTAATTGGGGAATAACTAGTATTCTTATAAATTTAAATGAATTCTCTATTTATTTTAGAAAGTTGTCTTTATCAGAAACACTGTCTGTAAATTACTATACCCCTTTACAGCTTCCCTTCGAATCTTGGCTGCACTGGTTTTGTTTGTGCAAAATGTAATTAAAATTACTTATTTTGCATTTCACAATGTTTTCTAGTTCTTTTTCATCATAAATTTCTCCGTTTTCCAACAATCTGATAAGTAAACTATATATTATTCTCCTAATTTGCTTATAGTATCATACTTCATACTTGAATCTTGAACCCATTGACCTTATTGTGTTATGGGATTCAAATGACTTCTGAATATATCAAATAAAGTTTTCATTCCCTAAATATCTCAAGTTCAATGTGTCCAAAAATTATTTGTTATATTTCCTTTAAAAAAAAAACTCTACTCTTAACTTTACCTAGTACTGTTAACAACATTGATATCTTCCTGCAGTCTTGAACTTGTTTTTCCTCAATTTCTCATTTTCATTTTCTGCCCATATACAATCAGTTGTCAAATCTTTATTACTTTGACTTTTGTAACATCTCCTTAATTGCATCCCTTTCTTAGGAACTAGGTTGGGAGAAAAAAGTCAGAAGAAGTGGGGAAAATCACAATAGAAAAATAAAATAGAAGAAAAAGGTGGACAAAAGTAAATATGGTATGTGTTAATTTACATTCAGTTCTCTCTCTGGATTCACATTTTATTGGGATTATCTTGGATCATCATGCCAAACTGCTGTTATTGTGTAAAATGTATTCCCGATTTTTTTTCCTCCCATCACACAGGTACTTTTCATCCTTTGCCAAAACTATTACAATAACTTTGTAATTGGTCCCCCTACCTCCAATTCCTCTCCACTTCAAGTCATACTCTAGAGAGATATAAAAGAAATTTTCCTAAAATTTCATTTATTCCAAAGCTTAATAAACATCAATTTGACTCCTAATTATCTATTCTTAAGTTAAGATTGGTAAGGTTCTTCACAACCCCAGCTCTTCCTATAATGGGGTTTGAGAACTAAATTGTATACTGAGCTTTGTAGTTCAGAAGAACAAAAATATTCCCTCAATTCTGATAAGAAGTTGGGATAATATCCATCTTTAAGCTGAAAGGTAGACTTGAGTTTCATCTAATAGCAATTAAAGAGTTACATAGAGGGGCAGCTAGGTGGCGCAGTGGTTAGAGCACCAGCCCTGAAGTCAGGAGGACCTGAGTTCAAATCTGGTCTCAGACACTTCCTAGCTGTGTGACCCTGGGCAAGTCACTTAATCCCAATTGCCTCTGCAAAAAGCAAAAAAAAAAAAAAAAGAGTTACATAGATTTCCAGATGATCTTAAAGAAAGGACTGAGGACTGAAAGACCTAAAGCATCAGTAATTCATGCAATATTGTCAGTCTCACTCAGGACTAAAGGAGCAAAGTTAGAAAAAAATTCTTTCATAGGGGCAGCAACTGAAAGGTGGGTTGGTAAAGAAGAAACTCAAAGCCAAACTGAGATAGCCAGAGAAAGGAGAATTTTAGGTGATTCATTAAAGCTTATATGTATCTTTGGGAAGAGGATTTGGGTTTATGCTAGGCTGTATATTCCTCTTAAAGAACTTAGAGAAGTTCTACAAAATGATCTTTATTTCCCCCCAATTGCTCTTCCCATACCTGTCTCATAACAAGTGCCTTAATACACTATTCTCATTCTTTTACCTAGCTGTAATCTGATTTTGATCCAAGTAAAATTAAGCCATGGATTAGATAGAGATTCAGACTGTTTAAGTGTTAACTAAATTCTTGGTTTGGATATTAAGAATTTACCTCACAGAAATTTTTTTGTTATTACTATTATTCTAGTAACTTTCCATCTGATATGAACTGACAAGTTAAAAAAAAAAACCCTGAAATTTCTATGTTGCTTAAAGGCTAAAAATGAGTGAACTGTTAAAACAATGTATGATTGATTAAATCTGCAGGTATATATAAGAAATGGAGAAGGGCAAGGTGGAAATACTTGATGACATAGGGTTAGACTCAAGTGAGATTCAGCTCTTTTCCAAAATGGAGGAGGGAACAGAAAGCAATGAATAATTTCCCCAGTGCCTAGCATGCCTTTTAAAATTTCCTTCCTCTCTCCCTCTCTCACTGCAATTGTCTCTCCCTCCTTCCCCCCCTCCTTACCTTCCTCCTTTCCTGCTTCCCTCCTTTCCTCCCTCCCTTCCTCCTTTGTTCCTTCTCTCCTCTCTTCCCTCTCTCTCCCCCCTTTCCTCTTTTACTCCCTCTCCTTCTTCTCCCTCCTTCCATCTCTCCCTTCTTTTCACCTTCCCTTCCTTTCTTCCTTCCTTCCTTCCTTCCTTCCTTCCTTCCTTCCTTCCTTCCTT
>JAJPUD010006927.1:0-11833 GCA_023553655.1 Myrmecobius fasciatus | reverse complement strand
CTTCCTTCCTTCCTTCCTTCCTTCCTTCCTTCCTTCCTTCCTTCCTTCCTTCCTTCCTTCCTTCCTTCTTACCTCCGTCTTTCTCCCTCACTCCCTTTCTTTCTTTCTTCTTCCTCTTCTTCACTTTTTCCACCTCCTCTTCATCTTCTCCTTTTCTTCCTCCTCTTTTGTTCCTTCTCCTTTTCTTCTTCTTCCTCCCCCTCCTCCTCTTTCTCCTTTTTTCATCCTCCTTCTCTCATTACATGTAACTCCTTTCTCCATATTCTTCAGATCCATATTTTTATATTTGGGTGTTCTGTTCATAGCACAGAAGAAGATCCAGCTCCCTTTTTATGTTTATTTTCTTCTATTTCTATTGGAAATTATGTAGCACCGCCTCTAAAATTGATTTTTTCTTCTAATTTATTTTAATTTTAATATTTTCAATAGTAAGTTGACAGAGTAATTGTACCATATAGCTAATTCACAAATAATTCCTACATCAGTGACCAATCATTTCTTGGCTATTAAAACAGATTGCTATATTCTTTTCAACAATGAGGTAATTCAGGTCAATTCCAATAGGCTTGTCATGGAGAGAGACATCTATATTCAGAGAGATCATGGAGACTAAATGTGGATCATAACATAGAATTTTCACCTTTTTATTATTTATGTTGTTTGCTTGCTTTTTTCCTTCTCTTATTTTTTTTTTACTTTTTGATTTGATTGTTCTTGTGCAGCATGATAAATGTGGAAATATATTTATAACTGCACATTTTTAACCTGTATTGGACCACTTGCTGTCTAAAGGAGAAGGGAGGTGGGGGGGGAGAAAATATGCAACACAAGGTTTTGCCAGAGTGAATATTGAAAACTATCTTTGCTTGTAATTTGAAAAATAAAAAAGCTATTACATAAAAATAGGTCTCTACAGGACTTGAATATCTCTCATTTTTTACTCCTAAATACAATTTTTTTCATAGCTTCTTTCCAAAGTAAATTTGGCATTTTTCTCTACCTTTTTTTATTAGTTGTTGATAAGTATATTGGAATTATTTCCATGTTTTGTGTGTGTGTGTGTGTGTGTGTGTGTGTGTGTGTGTGCGCGCTAAATATTTTTCATGGACTCTGCAATTAGGAGACAACCAAATGTCCTAAAAATATTTTTTCTTGTCTTTAATTCAGGATGAAAACATCGGTCTATTAACTTCTTCATTTGATTCTCCAAGGAAAAACTGTTATTCTTTTAGTTAACCACAACTTCCAATTTTTTTTTCACTTTTACACTGAGAATGTAACAAAATTTGTATGGGTCCATCTCCATACTGGTACACTTATTAATTTGTAGCACATAACTTTAGTATTTAAAGTAGAAATATATAAGTTCATGTTTTGTGATGAACCTAAAACTTTTTTTTTTCCAAAAGATTTTTATGTCCTCTTTACAAGATTCTATCATTATATTTTTCCTTAGCTTTGAGAGTCCTCAAAAAGCATCTTTTGCTTTGGACACACTGAAAAATTTTCCAGCTTTAGCAAAACATATAAACTTGATCACTCCATGTAGGAATAAAGTGTCAAAAGAGGACTCTAATCTAACCCAATTAACTCTAGAAATATACTATCCTTAGGATAAACATCAATTATTTTCTCTTAATGCCTCAAGAAGGATATAATAGATTGATTTGTCCTTTTAAAAATTCCATCCGAATTCTATTTTACCTTCTCAACACACTATTCTACTAGATTTTGTAAATTTATAACATTCATGAGGAGTTTCCAAGAATAATTTATTATACCATTGATCATCTTCATAACATGTTTCATTTAACATTTAAGGAGAATGTAAAACTTTTCATAGAGTTCATTGATCATTATTTAGCCTTTGACTTAATAAAAAGGGTCCATCAATGGAACATGTCACTTAATCACAATCTATATCATATATTGTTAATGCATCTTTAGAGCATGTATCATAATTCTTCCACTAATATGAGAATTAGTAGGAACTATTATTCCAAGCCTACTTGAGTGTGCCATCAAATAGGAATTTCTCCTAGATCCATTTATTTTAAACTTATATATATATATATATATATATAAACACTTTGATATAGAAATTATGTGAGCTGGATATATGTCTATTCTCACAAAGAAGATAATATTCATCCTTGCTTATGCTGATAACATGGATTTATTTTTTCTGGTTAGAAAAATTATTAAACAGAAGATGCTAGTTACTGTAATACTGTTGTCTAGTTACTGTCAGAAAAATAATATCTTAGAATAAGTTCCTTAGGATCTATATATTTGTTTTCAATATAAGTACTTTCATTATCACAGTAGGTGATAGCTGTTTTATAACTTAGTAAATGGTTCTCAAGAATTACTAAAGCCAAAAGATTTATTATCCTTTTGTCAACATAAAAAATGAGACAATGTAAACTTAATTAGGTTGCACCTTGGACAGAAAAACAAAGTCCAACTTCAGACCCATATATGAAGTTTTTTTCAGCTCAGCAGGATAACATACTGAAGAAATTCACCACCATGAGATGAGCGGCAGAAAAATGAATCATATTCAATGTAAAAAGTGACACTTGACAGTACACTTTAATTTTAAATTAGCAATTGCAAACAAATATTTTTATACATATCAATTCTTTCAGTTATAGATAGTTGTATTTTACAAGCCTATCAGGATGCAGATTTTCTTTTCTTTTTTTATTTGCAAAACATATGTATGGGTAATTCTTCAATATTAACCCTTACAAAGCTTTCTGTTACAAAATTTTCCCCCGTACTCCCCACCCCTCCCCTAGATGGCAGGATATCCACTACATGTTAATTATACTAAAATACTTGACAAATCAAATATATGTATACATATTTCCACTCATTGTTGTGCAAGAAAAATCGTATCTACAAGAAAGAAAAATCAAATAAAGGAAACACACAGCAAGCAAATGTCAATCGAGAGTATGAAAATGTTATGTTGTGGTCCACATTTCACATCCCTCTCTCTGGGTGTATATGGCTTTCTTCAGTGAACAATTGGAAGTGGTTTAAAACATTTCATTGTTGCAGAGAGCCATGTCCATCAGAATTGATCGTCATATAGTACTGTTGTTGCCGTGTATAATGATCTCCTGCTTCTGTTCATTTCACTCAGCATCAGTTCATGCAAATCTCTTCAGGCCTCTCTGAAGTCGTCCTGCTGGTCGTTTCTTATAGAAAAATAATATTCCATAACATTCATATACCATAATTTGTTCAGCCACTCTCCAATTGATGGGCATCCATTCAGTTTCCAGTTTCTAGCCACTACAAAAAGGGCTGCCACAAACATTCTTGCACATGTGGGGCCCTTTCCTTCCTTTATGATTTCTTTGGGAGATAAGCCCAATAGAAACGCTGCTGGTTCAAAGGGTATGCACAGTTTGATAATTTTTTGAGCATAGTTCCAAATTGCTTTCCAGAATGGCTATATCCATTCACAGTTCCATCAACAATGCATCAGTGTCCCAGCCTTCCCACGTCCCTTCCAGCATTCATCATTATCTTTTCCTGTCATTTTAACCAATGCAGATTTTCTTAAAAGCAGATTTTTGTTAAAAAAATAGTCCATTGCTAAAACCTGTCCTTAAATTGTGATTAAACAGGCCTCCTATGATTTCTGGCATCTAAAGGCATAGAAATCGTATGTAATCCAAGAAAGCAGAGTATCTATAGTTTTATCACTTCCTAAAAATTTGAGTCAAGGAATTGATTATGGTATAGCACACATGCCAATTCTAAAGGGAACATTAATACTGATTTTCACAAGAGATTCCAGGAAGCTGAAGAAAACAAACAAACAAACAAAAAATCAAATAAAACAGGAATAACCTTAGTATGGGCAAGCAGATTTAGGGCAGCCATTGGAGGAACCAGCCCTTCTAAAACCATGGGTGATTCTTTCTAGATCAAAACTGTCAGATAAACCCTGAAACACATTGCTCAAAGATGAAACTTCATAGAAAATCTCCATCATTACAACTCATTCCTCCAAGAATGACATCACACAATTGCAAAACTTCCTTGAGATTCAGGTACAACTAGCTAGTCCTGTGAATGATTTTCCTTTTATGCATTGATATAGTCAGGGTTAAAAGAAAATGAAAACTTGATCCATATTTTCTGTGATTATTTTTCTCTGTTGAAAGATACTTTCAGAAACTATTTTGTATTGTTCATTCTTATTCTCAATATAATATAGTTCTCAGATCAAATTTAAAAGTTTTGATCAGACTCCTTTGAAAGAATATATAAACGGGGGCAGCTAGGTGGCGCAGTGGTTAGAGCATCAGCTCTGAAGTCAGGAGGACCTGAGTTCAAATCTGGTCTCAGACACTTCCTAGCTGTGTGACCCTGGGCAAGTCACTTAACCCTAATTGCCTCAGCAAAAAGAAAAAAAAAAGAAAGAATATAAAACAGTTTTAATCTTTTTGTCTTAATTATTATGTAATGTGATGAGGATACAAACAAAAAGTGATATATTCCTTGCTTCAATGAGCATACATTATTTTAAAAAAATGCTACTCATATATTTATTTTATGTTATACACATATAACATAATTTCCATATTTTCATCTGAGAGGTGTTGGGAGAGAAAAAAAATCAGAACAAAAGTAAAAAAAAAAACCGGAGAAATAAAAGAAAGAAGGGGGAAAAAGGGTGAACATAGTATGCTTTGATTCACATTCAGTCTCCATAATTCTGATACAGATGACATTTTTCAAACAAGGTTTATTAAAATTGCCTTGGATCATTGAATTGCTGAGAAGAACTAAGTCTTTCATAGTTTGTCATCACATAGTTTTGCTATTGCTACATACAATACTTTTCTGATTCTGCTCCTTTTAGTCAGCACCGGTTCACATAAATCTTATTAGGCTTTTCTGATATCAATCTGTTCATAATTTCTTATAAAACAATGATATTCCATTATTTTCATATATCAAAACTAATTCAGCCATTTCTAATTTGTTGGACATCCATTCATTTTCCAATTCTTTGGCACTACAAATAGAGCTGCTACAAATATTTTTGAACTTGTAGGTCCTTTTCCCCCTTTTTATGATCTCTTTGGGATACAGATTCAGTAGTGGCACAACTGCATCAAAGGGTATACAACATTTTTTAAAATTTTTTATTAAAGCTTTTTTTATTTGCAAAACATATGTATGGGTAATTTTTCAACATTTACCTTTACAAAGCTTTCCATTAGAAATTTTCCCCCCTAGTCCCCATACCTCCCCTAGATGGCAGGAAGTCTACTATGTGTTAACTATGTTAAAATACTTGACAAGTTGAATATGTGTATATATATTTTTACAGCTATCTTACTGTGCAAGAAAAGTCAGATCTACAAGAAAAAAAATCTGAGAAGGGAAACATAATGCAAACAAATATCAATAGAGAATGTGGAAATGATATGTTGTGGTCCACATTTCATATCCCTCTCTCTGGGTGTATATGGCTTGCTTCACTGAACTGGTTTGAACTGGTTTGAAACATTTCATTGTTGAAGAGAGCCATGTCCATCAGAATTGATCATCACATAGTTTTGTTGTTGCCATGTATAATGATCTCCTGGTTCTGCTCATTTCACTCAGCATCAGTCCATGCAAGTCTCTCCAGGCCTCTCTGAAATCATCCTGCTGGTTGTTTCTCACAGAACAATAATATTCCATGACATTCATGGTATGCAACATTTTATAGTCTTTTCTGCATAGTTCCAACTTGAGCGCATATATTCTAATAAGGTGAAATAACACTTTAGTGGAGAATGGTAGCCAAAAAGGAAAACAACTTCTAGGAAAGTGATGATCTGAAAAATTTTGGCCTGAAGAGTCATAGAATTTGTGAATAGAATCTGAGGGCATTCAGTTGTCCCGGCCTTTCCTTATCACTAAGTAGTTGATTTCTGTTCCCAAAGCATGAGGTAGAAAGCTTTAGGTAAGAAATAAAACAGAGTCAGAGTGTGATGAAAAGCATGAAGAATGGGAAATATAGGACAGATGGCAAGAAGTCTCACCCTGATGGTCTCAGAGGTAGATAAATGAAGTATGAATCATGGTCTAGAATTAATAGACTAAGGATGTTTTTATCTACTCCTCCAGCAATTAGTGCAGAGCAGTTCCAGGTCAGAGTTCCACAGCTAACCAGGCCCTTGTTAAGTTCTCCACTCCAATTTGGCATATTTCATATGTTTCACGATTTACCTGCCCAACTCTCTGCATTCACAATACTTGCCTCTTTGACCTAGTTCCATCAGATTGTTCCTAGGATCACAGGCTTATATAAACTATCAACATGCTGTGACTTATTTTGCAATAGAAATAAAAATATTCTAATTATGCAGCATTTCTGTGTTTGTGTGGGGGCAGGGATCATATTTGTAAAGCTCATATTAAGTACAGTTTTTTTTTTTTTTTTGCTTTTTGCTGAGGCAATTGAGGTTAAGTGACTTGCCCAGGGTCACACAGCTAGGGAATGTTAAGTGTCTGAGACCAGATTTGAACTCAGGTCCTCCTGACTTCAGGGCTGGTGCTCTATCCACTGAGACACCTAGCTGCCCCTTAAGTACAGTTTTAATTACCAAGAATTCACATGATCTTTTAATTGAATTGGAGACATTTTTTTCTACAGATGAATATATATATATGTATGTAATGCTACATATATTTAATTTATATAATTTAATGTACATAATTTAATCTGCAGAAAAATAAAGATCAAACAATCAATAAATGTATTAATATATGTCAGATATTTGTTAATTGGTAAGAATACAAAAAAAATGACAATCACTGCCTTCAAGGAGTTTACAATCTAGGATAGCAAGAGAGAGAGAGAGAAAGGAAGAAAGAGAGAGAAAGAGAAAGAGAAAGAAAGAGAGAGAGAGAAAGAGAGAGAGAGAGGGAGGGAAGAGAAAGGGGGAGGGAAGAGATAGGGAGGGAGGGAAAGAGAACCATGTAATGAACGCTGTATAAAATTAATAGGTTTTCTTAAAAACTTGCAGTGGTATCCAAGATACTCAGCTTCATCTCAAAGGCCTGGTAACAGCTATTCCTTATCATTCTCTTTGTTTCATTTTTATTTTTTCTGTATTTTATAATTTTTATTGATTTTGCAAAGGTGTCTCATATTCCTTTGAATCCAACTGAAACATTTATAAATGAATTAATGAATATAATTGGACCTCCTACTCTAAAATCATTAAAAAAAATGCAGTCAGTGTAATTCTTATTTCATTTTGTTATGAAGGTGATGTATTTTCAAAGGTTAAATCAGCAGAGTAGCTGAAGCCACCTTGTAACATGGGAATCTGTCTTGTAAATGTCAGGAAAGAAAATATCTTCCATGTTCCTTCTACCTGGCCAAGTCTGCTCCCTTCTTCAAGTCCTATATCAAAGTTTATTATTTTGACGACTTCAGCCTTCAGATTATTACTGTTAACTCTTTGGACATTTAGGATCTGTATCCTAAAATGTTGCACTTATTTATGTGCTAAGTGTATTAGATTTGCCTCCCTTTTGCACTTTTCCTGCTTTCCCTGTGAGATTATCTCTTATTTAGCTCTCTATATCTTCTTAGTAAATAGTTGATTTTTTTTCTCCCCAATTTGATAGTAAATTCTTTCAAGGTAGGAAACTTTTGACTTTCTTCATCACAGTTCCTGGAACATTATAGACAATAATTAAATATTTTAGATGCTAAGCTTTTTGAGAACATGATCATGTCTAAAATTTTTCCTAAATATACAAGAGAACCTATTAATTTATACTGAGTCTATTTCAGACCTGCAATAAATATGTTCATTGATTGGCTAAAATAAACTTGAATTGCTATGTCTATTGATAAATAACTGATGGAATATTGTGGGAATTTGAAAGCAATGATTGCTTCTCATGAAACATGGTTAATTCTCAGAAAACCATACTTACTAACGATTTTGAGGTCTCAGCTTAATACCCCTGCTGAAAGTAAAAATTCAAGGATATAATGTTGCTGATTATAAAGTTTACTTTCCTATTAAAGAATATGAATGTGGAATCGGAAAATATGACTTAAATTTAGACTTGATGAATTCATCATATATGACTTTGGGCAAGCAAGTTGATTACTCTGGGTTGCATTTTTACTTTTTTGCAAAATGAAAGCTATGTTTAAACATCATTTATATTTGTTTCTCTTCTAAAACTAATGACCTGATTTGATTTGATTCCTAGAAGATAAGAAAGGGAACTATTTCTTTCTGTCCAGCAAAATAATCTCCTAAAGTCACAAGAACACCAAAAAATATACATTTGATGGCAGGTTGTGATAAATATTTTTTTCATACCTAAATTTCAATAGAATAGAAATGTTTCGGGGGGAGCCAAGATGGCGAACTGCACACAGCTTTCTCTGTGAACTCCTGGGACCTTCCCTCAGACCCAGACAAAGTGAGCCTTCAAACTGGTTTTTGAGTGAGGACTCCGCCAAGCATTTGGACTACAACGCACTTCTATCAAAAATCTACCTTGAAAGAACTCTGGAGAAGGTTAGCCTCAGGGGAAATCGGCCACTGGTCCCGAATCAGACTCCAGCCAGGGCGGAAGTCAGGGCTGCGATAGAGGGGCTGATTTGAGGCACCCAGGAAGCCCCTGGGAGACGCCTGGGCACTTTGCTCTGCTTGCGGGCAGGTGCTTTGGCAGATCTGCCTTTGGAAGGGGGTGGATCGAGAACAGCTGAAAACGTGGTCCTAGTGCGAATCTAGCCCGACCAGCCACAGACCATAAGTCAACTCAGCAAACTGCCCCAGGCCAAATACAAATTGTTGCAGTTTTCTCGGCTGTTGACCAATATCCCAACTTTAAATCATGAGGAAGAAGCAGAAGAGAGCTCTCACCATAGAAAGCTTTTACAGAGAAAAAATAGAACAGTCCCCAGATCCTGACATTATGAAAACAATCCCAGATGAAGCCACAAAAGCAGACTTAAGTTGGTCTCCCTTTCAGAAGGCTTACCTGGATGATTGCATTAAGAATCTCAAAAGAGAGCTAAAAGAAGAATGGGGAAATAAATTGAGATCAGGGCAACAGAAATATCAAAAACTGGAAAATAGGACTGGTGAATTGGAAAAAGAAAACAGTTCACTGAAAAACAAAATTGGTGAATTGGAAAAAGACAACAATTCACTGAAAAATAAAACTGGCAAAATGGAAAAAGAATGCATTGAATCCAGAAATTCAATTGGCCAGCTACAAAAGGAGCTAAAAAAGATAACTGAAGGAAATAATACTTTAAAAATTAAAATTGAACAAATAGAAGTAAATGACTCAATAAGACTTCAAGAATCAGTTAAACAAAAACAAAAAAATGAAAAAATAGAAGAAAATATGAAATATCTCCTAGGAAAAACAACTGACTTGGAAAACAGATCCAGGAGAGACAATTTAAGGATTATCGGACTCCCTGAAAGCCACGATGAAAAAAAGAACCTGGATGCTATCTTCCAGGAAATCATCAAAGAGAATTGCCCTGATGTTTTAGAATCACAAGGCAAAATTGGCATTGAAAGAATTCACCGATCACCTCCAGAAAGAGACCCCAAAATTAAAACCCCAAGGAATATCGTGGCCAAATTTCAGGACTATGGCACCAAGGAAAAGATATTGCAAGCAGCTAGAAAGAAACAGTTGAAATACCGAGGAACTGTCATTAGAATTACACAGGATCTGTCAGCTTCCACATTGAAGGATCGAAGGGCCTGGAACCAGATATTCCGAAAGGCAAAAGAACTTGGATTACAGCCAAGAATAAGTTATCCAGCTAGAATGAGCATCATCTTCCAGGGAAGAAGATGGTCATTCAATGATACAGGAGAATTTCACCTATTTCTAATGAAAAGACCTGATCTGAACAAAAAATTTGACCTCCAAATAGAGAACTCAAGAGAAACATAAAAAGGTAAAAAGGAAAACTCTTGAGAACTATATTCCTACTATAGGTATCCTTTAAAGAATGGCAGTATAATTTGATTTTTCTTTGATAATAATGGAAAAGAAATTAGAGGTGGAAGGGATACCATACTGAAAAAGAAAAAGGGGGGAGGGGGGAAAGGAGGCAAAATAAAGTAAAAATAAAGGAGGTAAAATAAGGCAAAATCTCATAAAGAGACATAGAAGATCTAATATAATTGAGGGAAAGAAGGGAGGGCAATGAGTATTGTGTAAACCCTACTCTCATTAGATTGGACTCTAAGACAGTATATCAGACACATTTGGCTTCAAAGAAAGGCCTGACCCTCCTTGTGGGAAGGTAGGAGGAAGGGGAGAAAAGGAAAGGGATAAACTAATAGAAGGATGAGGGGAAAGGTATAAAGGGGAGGGAGGGACTCTAAAGGGAGGAACATTATTGGTGGGAGGTGGTCATCAAGAGCAAAGTACTGGGGAGGGGGGAAGGGAGACAGGGGAAAGGGAAGAGAAAATCATAACTCTGGGTAAATAAGATGGCAGGGAATACAGATATAGTTATTTTAACTGTGAATGTGAACGGGATGAACTCTCCCATAAAACGGAAGCGGGTAGCAGACTGGATTAAAAGCCAGAATCCTACAATATGTTGTTTACAAGAAACACATCTAAAACATAGAGACACATACAGAGTGAAGGTGAAGGGCTGGAGCAGAATCTTCTATGCTTCAGGTGAACAAAGAAAGGCAGGGGTAGCAATCCTTATCTCGGATCAAGTAAAAACAAAAATAGATATAATTAAAAGAGAAAAGGAAGGAAACTACATTTTACTAAAGGGTTCCATAGACAATGAAGCAGTATCAATACTTAACATATATGCACCAAGTGGTATAGCATCCAAATTCTTAGAGGAGAAGTTAAGAGAGATGCAAGGAGAAATAGACAGTAATACTATACTAGTGGGAGATCTCAACCTTGCTCTCTCAGAATTAGATAAATCAAATTCCAAAATAAATAAGAAAGAAGATAGGGAGGTTAACAAAAGGCAAGAAAAGTTAGGTATGATAGATCTCTGGAGGAAATTGAATGGTGATAGAAGGGAGTATACTTTTTTCTCAGGGGTTCATGGAACTTACACAAAAATTGATCATGTGTTAGGGCATAAAAACCTCAAAATCAAATGCAGAAAAGCAGAAATAGCAAATGCATCCTTTTCAGATCATGATGCAATAAAACTCACATGTAATATAAGGCCAGGAGAAAATAGACCACAAGTTAAGTGGAAATTAAATAATCTAATTCTGAAGAACGAGTGGGTGAAAGAGCAAATTATAGACACAATTGAAAATTTCATCCAGGAGAATGACAACAATGAGACAACATACCAAAATTTGTGGGACACGGCTAAAGCGGTTATAAGGGGTAATTTTATATCTCTAGATGCTTACTTGCGTAAAACAGAGAAAGAGAAGATTAATGAACTGGGCTTACAATTAAAAAAGCTAGAAAACCCTCAATTAAATACCAAATTGGAAATTCTGAAAATTAAAGGGGAGATCAATAAAATTGAAAATAAGAAAACTATTGAATTAATACATAAAAGTAAGAGTTGGTTTTATGAAAAAAACCAACAAAATAGGTAAGCCTTTAGTTAATTTGATTAGAAAAAGGAAAGAGGAAAATCAAATTATTAGTCTCAAAAATGATAAGGGAGAACTTTCCTCCAATGAAGAGGAAATTAGAGTAATAATTAGGAGTTTCTTTGCCCAACTTCATGCCAATAAATTTGATAATGTAAATGAAATGGAGGAATATCTACAAAAAATATAGATTTCCCAGATTAACA
>JAJPUD010006926.1:88816-118494 GCA_023553655.1 Myrmecobius fasciatus | reverse complement strand
ATGGATCCAACCATTCTGGAGAGCAATTTGGAGCTATGCTCAAAAAGTTATCAAACTGTGCATACCCTTGACCCAGCAGTGTTTTTATTGGACCTATATCCACATGTGCAAAAATGTTTGTGGCAGCCCTTTTTGTAGTGGCTAGAAACTGGAAACTGAAGGGATGCCCATCAATTGGAGAGTGGCTGAATAAATTATGGTATATGAATGTTATGGAATATTATTGCTCTGTAAGAAACGACCAGCAGGACGATTTCAGAGAGGCCTGGAGCGACTTGCATGAACTGATGCTGAGTGAAAGGAGCAGAACCAGGAGATCATTATACACAGCAACAACAATATTACATGATGATCAATTCTGATGGACATGGCTCTCTGCAACAAAGAATTTTCTCAAACCAGTTCCAATTATTCACTGAAGAAGATCATATACACCCATAGAGAGGGATATGAAATATGGACCACAACATAACATTTTCATGCTCTCTATTGAGGTTTGCTTCCATTGTGTTTCCTTTCTCTGATTTTCTTTTTTTTTTCTTGTAGATAGGATTTTTCTTGCACAACTTGTCAACTATTATTACATTATTAACATGTCATGGACTTCCTGTCATCTAGGGGAGGAGAGGGGACTGGGGGTAAAATTTGTAATGGAAAGCCTTGTAAAGATCAGTGCTGGGGAACTATCCATGCTCATGTTATACAAATAAAAACTTTAATAAAAAAATTTAAAAAATAAGATGTAGGATTTTTGTTGTTACTGTTTACATGCTTGTATTTTTTGGGAGTAACAGAATCATATAGTAGGTGTTTTTTTTGTTTGTTTTTGTTTTTGCTTTTTTTACACATTTAAGTTATATTGAAATACACTAAATTCTTTCTCATCCTGATGGTACATAACACTGCTCAGGTAAGCAAGGAAGTAAATCTACTACTGGGTAGAGAAGTCCTTATTTCATGAACTAATCTTAAAGACAGAACTAGAAGGAGTCTTTGGGATTATCTCATATAACCTCCACATTCAATAGATAATAAAATGTAACTCAGGTATTAAGTAGTAAAGCCAGGACTTTTCTTAATTTTCTCTGACTCTGAAACCTATTTTTTTCATATAACCACATTCAGACCTTTGGAGTAAATCATCATTTTCTAAACTTTACCAGTTGGTACACTGACAAATATATTAGATGTAGGCACATGAAACAGTAGGTGCTCAAGAAATGATTGTGAAATTTATATATTTGGATTGAACTGAATACTGTTTGTATAATGAGATTTTTGCTTAATCTCTATAGTTCTCAACTGAGAACTTTTCTTTCAAGCTTGATTGAAATTGAGTTTATATTACACCTTCAACAAATTTGATCAAATAGAAGGAGCTACGTGCATTCTGAAGGCATTGTGGGATTTATAACTATCATCACTTTTAGTTAAGAAATGATCATATCTGTGTTCCAATAGACATATTAAAAAGGAAATATAAGGTCTTGGTTATGTTTTCTTTTCCAATACAGTAATTTTATCTGCTGCTGTTACTTTCACCAAAAAATATCGATGTAAGATGTTTTCCTTTTGCCTTTCAATTTTGTTATTTCTATACTTTCTGTTGTAACCTCTCTAGTACTGGGATAATGGCAGATGGAAGAGTTTATAGAGAGAATACAATGTAAAACTTTTTTATTGTACAATAGTTTTGCTCTTTTTTTTCTTTGAATACCATTTTTCCTGATTCCTCCCAATTACTTATCCATGACTTCTTCTAAGATGCATTGTGGAGAGAATTTGCGGTAATGCTATGCTAATGAATTTTCAAATCTTTAGAAGAATTGTCTTTCATCCTACTACTTCGTATTTAAGAATCGTAATACAAATCTAAGGGTGCAGGTGAATACCTTCTTTCTTTTAGTTGAATTGTGGTTTATTTTTTGGTTATACTTTCAGATAAAGGAAAACTCCATAGGGTGAAATCTTTTGAAGTAGTGAGGTGAGTTTAGCAGAGAAGACACTCAACCTCTATTGGTCTTTCTCCTTTCTCCAAGGAAAAGTTAAGTAGGTCATGGGAAACACCCACAGGAAAAAAAAAAGGAATGTTGAATTGTCACTGGACATGAGAATGAGAAAATTATAAGAGCCTTTAAGTCACACATTCCTTCGTAAAAATATAATCCAACATTTATAACAATGAAATTTGTAAGACAATATAGTAACATGTCTTCCATCCAACACAAAGTTGAGCCCTCTTTCTTGAATATTGAATTTTAACATTTCAGTGAGATAGTAGAAATATGAAGCCAATTAATTCTCTTCAGAAATAGCAAAAATAGCATGGTTTAGGATATAGAGAATAGATTTGTAAACCTCAAAAACCAATTATCAGGACCTCCCTCTTAATGATTATGTAACATAAAGTAACACCTGTCTCACTTAATTTATCAGATCCCTGGGCAACTGTCTAAGACTGTAAGTTGAAAGGAGAACTTTAACCCAAAGGGTTAGGGAGCTTTCTCATTTAGAATTTACCTATATCATTAAAAACGTTGGTCCAGTCCCATTCCCTATAGTATTATGTATGTATTTTAGCACTGGAGATGCAGTGACAAAAATGGAATGATTCCTATTGAGCTATCGTTCTATTATCAAAACAGCAGATAGAACAAGTAAAACATTAATTTACCCTCTCAGAATTCTGTATAACACATACTTAAAACTCCCCCACTATTTTTGGAATGGGAGTCTTAGTTTACAAAAGGGTATCTGTATGTGTATGCATGCATGCAGGATTGTAAATAGAATTAATTCATTACTAAGTTATAAATAATGATAAACTTAGTGTTTTTACTTTTAAAAAATCAATTGATTTAGATTGGAAATTTTAATTATGGATACAATCTAGGCACTTCATTAGTCTTCTGATTTCTTTCTTTCTTTTTACTAAATGTTGATTTTCTTTGTACCATCAATAGCATTAAAATTGGAATCCATTTCATTTATTGATTTGTTTTCATTTGTTTTGCAAATTTCCAGGATATGCATGTGTATAAAGAAAAACATTTTTTTTAATGTTAGGGTTGTACACATGTTGGCTGCTTCATTTTAATTTCACAATTGATAACATCACTCTACAGGCTGTGCAGTACTCAGGATTTAAAAAAAAAATAGAATTAATATGTTGACATCTCCATAGTATAGTATGAAATTTGGAGAAAGTGAACAAATTTTCTGCACCAATCACCAGGAAATTCAGTGTAAAGATTTCAAAGATTAAATATTTACTTAGACCATGTAGTTTTGAAAAGAGAGAAAGAAATCCATCTGGCACTTGCTGAACACTCTCTAGGTGAAAGACACAATCACAAGATGTGCTCCACAGATTTTGAGGATCAAAGGATTGGAAGTATATGTTCCACAGCCAGCAATCAATCTGTATTCTGTCATATCATTGTACAGATAGGATTTAGTAGAATAAAGAAAATAGATAGAAGATATCCAGAGAAGGTCAGATAAATGATCTGGAGGTTCGTGTGACCTCAAATAACAAAAGCAAGATGATAAAATGATTTTCCAAATTGTTGGGGCAGAGAAGTTCCTGCAAGATTCATCAGTCCAAGGGTTACTTATATGCACAGGAGGGAAGAATTCAGTAGTGTCTATGCACTTCAAGGACATATTATAGGAATTAATTTGCCTTTCATCAATCCCCAAAGTGATAAAGCATAATAAAAACATAATTGCAGGGGATTATAAAGATATTTACTTATAAAGTATGGTCAGTACCCGTATTTATATTACAAAAAAGAACATTATGAAGTTATATCACTTTTATGAAACAATTAAAGAACAATTTCTCATTGGATATGCGAATATTTGATATCTACAAAGTTTTTGTGTGTATATATATATATACACACATTTATATATATATGTATATATATACATATACACATATATATATGTTCATATTATATAAAACAAACTTCAATTATTTCCAATGGGTACAGACAAGGGAATTTTATCTTTGTTGCTGTTGAATAGATCTGGGTAGGAGAATAAAGAACAATTGACTTTTTCTCTCTATCTCAGTCCCTAATGGCCATGGTATGCAGAAGCAGAGAAGAAGGGAGAGAGACAGAGACATGGAAAGAGACAGAGAAAGAGAGAGAGGCAGAAAGATAAAGAAGAAAGAAAAATATGATTTATGAGTCACACAATAATTTGAAAGGAAAGGCCAAATGAGATTATTCATTTGTTAGTAGAACCATGCTGTCTCATCTCTAGTCTAAGAGGATGCAGAATCCAAGTTGAGGCCACAAGGGAGAACAATCAGAAAAACCTCTACTAATACTGAACTAAGGGTCCTTTCTATTTCTGGGGGAATACATCAGTATCACAAGCTAGTAATAAAACTGAAAATAAAGCTGAATAGATGAAGATGACAACTGTCCATAGCGGAGAAAACCTGCCCTCTCTCTATGAAATTCGATGCATCAATAATGTTTATGGCAACAAGATTTATAATTTCAGCAACAACTTTTACTTCTTTCTTTCTACATACCCAACAGCTCTAAAATTGAGTCCTTTTTTGCTACTTAATGGAATCTTAAGGATCATAACTTAACCATAATCCCCAACTCTTATTTTACAACTGAGGAAATGGAATGCCTTATTAAAAGTACTACAAATAGTGTTTATGGAAGGGATTAAAACTTGTAACTTTCTTATCTCAAGATCACTGCCTTATTTACTAAATTATATTGCCTTTAGTCATTCTAGCTCATGCTCTTCTCTTCTGACCTAAGGATTTATATTATTTTTTTTACTTCCTGTCTATCTTTTTTCTAATTTCATTACTACTCCCATAATCTTTCTAATATGATGCTCTGATAAAGTCATTTCTCTGCTCTAAGACATCTTCTGGCACCTATTGCTTACCAAATGAAATGCAGATTCCTTACCCAGGCATTCATGGGGTTTTACTATTTTCCTTTCCTATTCCTATCCGCTGTGATCTCACACCCATCTGCATCACATTTGCTACATTATAGGAAAACAGATTATTGGAAATCCTCATGTCACTTTTTGCTCTCTCCCATCTTTATGACTTCACCAACTCTGCCTCTAACACCTTTAGCAGATTTTGTTTGCACTCATTTCTCCCTATTGGAGTTATTATCTTCTTTCAAGGTCTATCCAAGATGTCACCTCACTCTGCAGCTTTTGCAGCTCATATCCTCCTCTTCCCAGGTAAAAATGATCTATCCTTCCTAAAACACCTATACTGTTTTTTCTACACTCTTGAAAAAGTATCTATAGCCAAACACAGGTTTTCTGTGTGAGATTAAGGTCTGGTTCATATTTGCCTTTGTTTTTCTATTGTAATTCCTAATGTCTTACATGGTGTAGGAACTTAATTAGTTCTTTAATTAGCACCCGACAACTACATGACACAGTGCACAGTGTGTAGATCCTGGAGTCAGGAAGTTTGCTTGTCATTGCTGTTCAGAAATTTCAGTCACGTCCAACTTTTTGTGACATCATTTGGATTTTTCTTGGCAACGATGCTGGAATGGTTGCCTTTTCCTTGTCCAGCTCAGTTTATAGATGAGAAAAGTGAGGCAAAGAAGTTTAAGTGACTTAATTATGGCCTTATAGCTAGGAAGTTTCTGAGGTCAGATTTAAACTCATCTCCCTAATTCCCGAATTAGCACTCTATCAACTGTGCATCCTAGTTGCCTTCCTGAGTTCAAATATTGTCGTAGACAATTACCAACTATGTGACTCTGAATTTGACATTTAATTTCATTTGCCTCAGTTTCTCCAAATATAAAATTGTGACAGCAACAGATTTTAGCTTAAATTAGATATGGACACAGTTCTTTACACAGTGCCTTTTACATAGTAAGTGTTCCATAAACACTTACTACCTCACTCTCTCTTTAATTAGCTTTTATCATCCTAAATTGAATTGAGACCGATGACATTCCATCAATAAGTCCTTTTTTGGCTCAGATTGGCACAGATTTGGCATTCAGCACTCATTTGTTAAGATTCTCCAACCAGCTTTGAATCTAGTTAACAATACTACTCCCTTCCATCAGTATGTTCATTTGATTCTCAGCTTAGATTCTGAAATGCTCTGAAAAAATACACATTATAGAAGACATGGGATCATATACCAATTGGGAAATTTAACAAAGATAAGAGAAAATCCATTTTAGAGAAGAGGAAATTGAAATAAAGTATTTAAATGAATTATCCAAGATGATGCAAATTACAAGTGGCCATGCCCAGCTCCTCTCCCCTAAGCACCAGGATTCCTGATTTGAAGTTGAGCACTCTTTCCATAGCATCAACTAAATCAATTTTAGTTGTTCTAAATCAGTTATTCTAACAACATGAATTCAACTTGAATTGCATGTAGGCTATTTCTGGGACTCCAAAAGATGCTTATCTATCCATCTTTTTCTTTAACATATGCATGTATATGTATATATATATATATGTACATATGTATAATTTCCTCTATTAAGATGATACCATAATCATAATACATATAAAAAAGAATTATTCAAACTATCTCCTGAAAAAATAAATTATTTCTAAATCTTTCCCCATAATAACAAATCTTGTCACTTATTTAATTTGGCAACTTTGGTTTCTTTTCTTTAAATGAATAATTCAATTAAAGTTCTTTATGTATAGAATGCTACTCTGTTAGAGTTGTAAAGGACATTAGAAGTTGTCTAATCTATTAGTAAATCAAAATATTAGGAATGAATGAATGAAATAATAGCAATACATAGGCACGAGAATGGTATACTAAACATCAAGTTCAGGAAAGAAGTTCATTTTGAACTTCAAAATGTTATTTTCTAATGTTCCACCTAATAGCACATAAAACATTTCCCAACTAAATAAGTTTTCTTTAATGATACCCTCTTGACCTTCTCCTATGATAGTGTACCTGGGTCTATTGTATTTCTGTAAATAAGGGCAATTGACCTGGATTCTAATCTTCATTCAAATATGTATGCTTGTGTCCTTTTAGAAAAGTAATTAGAACTCAATTTCTTCATCTAAAGTGATACAATATTTAAAATCCCTAGACATGTTGTAGAGAAAGTACTTTGCCTACCTTGAAAATCCATGCAAAAATGTTTTATCATTTCCTTTGACTCACATCCATATTCACTGTCAACCACTATCTTTGAGTATATTGCATAGAGAATTATGGGGAAAATCATAACAGAAGATCATTAAAGTTTTCTATTTTTTTTACTCATAGATTTTGTCTAGAAATGGAAAAAAATCATTTCATTTCAACCTCATCCTTTTAGATCTGGTGATGTCCCTCTTTTCCTGCAAAGCTCCATCCTGATTTGTCTCCTGTAGGAATCCTGTAATCTCTCATTCTTAGAATGACTTGGGGGATATTTTTACTTACTTTTTTGTATAAATGATAAATCATATTCTCCTGGTAGAATGTAAGCTACTTAAAAATAATATTTTTAAATGCAGTGTTTACTCTATAGGAGCACATTAATAAATTGTGGTAAATTGAATTGAAAGTGATTTCTTCTTTCCCTTCACATTTATCATAGCACACTCTTTGCAATTATCTCACTGCTATTTGTAAGACACACTTATCTTATTAAACCATATCCTTCACTACAAATTGCTGCTTGTCTTGCTTATCTTTAAAGAACTAGCAGAGTAACTTGTCTCATAGGGTCCCTGGATTGATACTAGTTTCATGAAATTATGAAATGGGTACAAACATGACAGTCCTTTGGATATCCCCAGAAAAGACAACAATTGGCAATGGGAAATGAGGCCATAATGATACTTTAATTACACACAGGGCTATGACAGCAAGAAGCCCAGAAAGGCAGATATAAGTCATAAAGAGTGGGGAGGAACACTTAGGAAGATGGTAGTAAGGGGACAGGGGATAGGGTGGGGAAGGCAAGAAGTTTTTAGAAGCAGATATAGAGGAGGAGATACAGGGTATATAGCTCATATAACACTTTAGCACCTCCTGAATGAGAATGTCCTCTATAATAATGAAGGATAGCTTGGGACAGGAATGGATCTTTGAGTTTATCTCTTGTTCAAATCTTAATTTTATCAGTGAAGACACAATGACATATCACATGCTATTGACTTGCTCATGGTCACCCTGGTAGTGACTAGTAGAGCAATATTGGAATCCAAATTCTTTGGAAGCAAATCTAGCATTTTTCCCATTGCATGTAGCCTATTTCTGGGACACCAAAAGATGCTTATCTATCCATCTTTTCCTTTAACATACCTGTTATGTGGTAGGAAACTCACTGTCTCTGAGTCAGTTTGTTCTACTTACATTGTACCTGACCTATAATAAACCACTTTATCAATATTTGTTGATTAAGTTATATAACTAATTGTTATTATGATTTTTTTGCTGCTTAAATGAATCTCTTCACAATTTCCAGCCATGGCTCCTAGCTCTGCCTTTTAGAATCAAACAGAAAAAAAGCATCTAATCTTTTTCTCCAAGAACATCCTTCTAATACCTATTACTTCAATTCAGCCACAAATTTTTCTCTTCTCTAAATGGGACATTCACAATTTCCTCACCCAACCCTTACAGATCTGAAAAGTGACCCTTTTAGAACTCTGCTCACTTTCCTCCTTTGTGTTTCAATTTTTCTCCCTCCCTCTCTTATGCCCCTCCCCTAGACAGCAAACAACCTGATATATGTTACACATGTGCAATTATTCTAAACATAATTCCATATTTGTCATGTTGTACAAGAAAAATTACATTAAGTGAAAAAAAAACAAGAAAGAAAAAAATCTGCAAACAAATGACAACAAACATGAAAATACTATAGTTTGATCCACACTCAGTCTCCATTTTTCTCTCTCTGGATGCAGATGGCTCTATCATAAGTCAATTGGAATTGTCTAAAATCACCTCATTGTTGAAAAGAGCCACGTCCATTACAATTGATCATCACATACTCTTGCTGTAGGATAGTCCCAGTTTTATGAGTGGCCTTCCTCAAATGAACCACTCAGTATCAACAACAATATATGCCAAGTCTGACATGGGCAGAGGCTAGTAGGAGCAGCCTCTGAATGCTGGTATTCATGTGATGGTCCCTTTCTCCTGATTGTCTTCCTTGAGTTGGTCTCATGAGTAATGATAGTTACTGGTGCCTATAAACTTAGGACCATGAATTTAAGAGCTTTGCCTCCTCTCCTCACTCAAAACAATAAGAATCAAAAAGCCTCAGATTTAGATTTTCTTCTAGTTGAAATAGATTAATTAATCTAGATAATTGAATATTTGAATAACTGAACTAGATAATTAATCAAAATCTTTTCTAGGAAATATATAAATGATCCCCTCCCAGATTCATATGAAATTTTCTGCAAAGAAATGCAATGCTCAGGGAGAAACTGAGGCAGTATGATGCATCAGAGACTATGTAATATTTTATTGATAATAAGGGAAAAGTAAGACTAGTCAAATGAATAGGACTATTGTCTCAATGTATTCAGTCCATTGAGAATTTAGACTGGTAGCCATTAGCTAGCCATCTTGATCTCAAAGCAGATCCAACAGTTAGTAGTTTGCTTCAAGGATTCGTATAGGGCTCCTGGTGCTCAGGGGAACAAAGAGGAACAGGCAGAGAGAGGGGTAGGGCACTGGTGGGGACTAGAGTTCCAGGAAAGGACTATCAATTCAGTTCTGACAGGTTGGGGGTGAAGAATCATAAATTTTGATAAGATTGGGAAGAAGCTAGGAGACAATAAGTCTAAGGCCATAAAGATAAAGGCGACGTCTAGGTGTTTCAGATGGGCCATCTGGAGGTTTTATGACTCTTTGGAATGCTAGCCCAATTATTCCTGATGGTCAGAAGGGGGGCTATTGAGGCAGAACAATTAAAGGAAACTGAAAAGAAATTAAGGGAAACTGAGACAGAGCAATTTGAGGGAAACTGTGACATAGGACTGTGTCATAACAGAAAATACCTATCACTTCTTAAAGCAATCCATTCTTCTTTTGCATAATTTTATTAGGAAGAGCTTCCTTTGGTATCAGCCCCAATCACTTTGTAATTTTTGTTTTTCTTTGTCACTTAGTTACTTGTGACTATGTGACAAATAAGAATGTAAGTTTCCTGAGGGAATGTAAGTTTCAGTTGGGGAACAAGCACCCACAGTACCTGGTATAAAACAAAAAAGGCATAAATGTGTTGCTTGTTTTATTTAGTTTGGTCCCAATTTGTCCTTATGATTTAACATCATTTATCCCAATACTCCCCCCTCAAACCATGAAAGAAATAAAGAGAAATGGCATTACTGATTTTATATATAGGGTCATTGATTAGATCCTCTTGGAGGTATTATTGTCAGAACTGGATTACTTCATTTGATCCATATAACTTTGTGAAGTAGGTGCTATTGTTATAGCCATTTAACAGATGAATTTAAGACAAGTTAAATGGTTTGCGCAGGGTCAACGTGTTATTATTTTTTCAAGGCCATCTATGGCAAATCAAGTTGAACTGTAACACTATGTGAATTGTACAACATTGCTTCCCTAAATGAAATAAAAGACATTAAATGCTTTATGAACCTTAAAAAGCTATACAAATGCTATTATTTTTAATGTTTTACCATCTTTATGATTGTGATTGTTGTTGCTGTTACCATAGTTTGGGGAGCACATTATAAATTAGAATATTTCTAGAGGAGGGTGACAACAATCATCCAAATGAACACTAAATCATACTGAGAGTGCATGAGATGCAGCTTTTAGGGGAAAAGATGTATACATACATGCATATACATATATATGTATATGTTTTTATTTTAAAAAAATTATTAAAGTATTTTTTTTAATTTTCAAAACATATGCATGGATAATTTTTAACATTAATCTTTGCGAAACTTTGTGTTCTAATTTTTCCACCCTTTCTCCCTGCCCTCTACACTAGATGGCAAGTAATCCAATATATGGTAAACATGATAAAATATATGTTAAATCCAATAAATGCATACCTATGCATGCATACATGCACAATTATCTTGGTGCACAAGAAAAATCAGATCAAAAAGGGAAAGGAAAGAAAGAAAATAAAAAGGAAGCAAACAACAAAATGAGTGAAAATGTTATGTTGTGATCCACCCTCAGTTCCCACAGTCCTCTCTCTGGGTGTAAATGTCTCTCTTCATCAAGAGATCATTGAAACTGGACTCAAATCATCTCATTGTTGGAAAGAGTCACATCCATCAAAAATGATGATCTTATAATCTTGTTGTCATGTACAATGAGCTTCTGGTTCTGGTCATTTCACTAAGCATCAGTTCTTGTAAGTCTTTCCAGGTTCTCTGAAATTATCATTCTTATCATTTCTTATAGAATGATAATATTCTATAACGTTCATATACCATAAATTATTCAGCTATTTCTCTGCTGATGGGCATACAGTCAGGTTCCAGTTTTTTTGTCCCTACAAAATCTTGTCGCCACAAACATTTTTGCACACGTGGTTCTTCTGGGGAAAATATAGCAGTAATTTTGAGGTTCTCTGACCTTAGGGATGCTATTATTTTAACAATCTGTCTATCAAATCTCTTGGCTTTAGGAATGTTAAGATATAGTCCTACAAATATTGCTGACTGTCAGATAAATAATCTGTTGTTCCTTGATAACAAAGTTCCTGACACAATAGTGAATAGACTATCCCTCAGACCTACCTGTAAGCCTTAAAATTTGCAAACAAGTAACATGAAGCTCCTGGTCTCTCTAACTTTTCCTATAAATTTTTCTTCTTGCTCCTGTTACTTTGCTAAATTCTTTTGGAACTTAACCTGCTTCAATTGGTGTTACCAATATAATAAACTTTGCCCTTTAACTTGGAATTGGGTTCAAGCTTTCAAAATCTTTTGAGACACTTTGTGTTACTGGTATGTAACCCCAACTTTTTGAAGTCTCCTTTGAACCTCAACATTACCAACATCTCAAAAAGGATTCAACCTGTTCTGAAAATCTCTCTCTCTCTCTCTCTCTCTCTCTCTCTCTCTCTCTCTCTCTCTCTCTCTCTCTCTCTCTCTCTCTCTCTCTCTCTCTCCCTGACACTCATGTCTATTTATATTCTTTAGATCGAGGACCCAGACCTAGTTAGGACTTCACTTGTCCCCTCGATTAGAGCAAAAGTTCCTTTAAAGCAGGACATGTTTCCATTTCCCCAAAACTTAGCACAGTGTTTGGAAAATCTAAATTAATTTCAAATAACATTGAATAAGGTCCTGATATATCACCAAGATATGTACTAGGGCTTCAGACAAAAGTCAAAAAGGCTCCCTATCCTCAAGAAGTTTCCAGTCTAGTGAATTATTTAATCAATGCTTGATTTACTTTTTTTTTTCTTGAAAAAGGATTGTCAATAAAGTTTGATTTATTAGAATATACTTTCTTGGAATTGGAGAGGTATAAGGTTAATATTTGGAAGCCACCTAGAGGAAGAGGAAATGATTACTTTTGTTCTGTCTGTCCCAGAGGATTAACTGAGGTGACAATTGCAGAGTTGAATATAAACCCCTAGAGACCAGGCAGTATTATTTTTTATTCTGGTCTAGCAGAACAAAGATGCTAAATAGATGTTTCTTAATTTGAAATGAATTGAATTAAGGTGTAGATTTAGGTTTTTCAAGCGATTAAAACTACTAATTGAATAACGATGTCCCTAATGATGAGAAATCTCTAATAATCAAAGGGTAAACAAAGGGAAACAACCCAACATAACAATTTCTCCTAGGAGGGTCTTGCTTGAAAATCCTAGAGGAAATAAGGACTTGAGGGACTTTACTTCTCTTAAAGGGGTTGATTAAGGTTTAGAATTGTTAAATGTCTTTAAGTAAGAAATACTCAAAACTTCCTAGCAAGGCAGGAAGTACATGAAGTCTGCTTTTTTGTGTTTAAGAAATCTAAGACCCAGAATACTTAAATCATTATCTAAAGGTCATGGTGGACAGATACCAAAAATTAAACTAGAAGCCAGTACCTAAATTGCTAAATCCAGTCTTCCTTACTATACTAAAGTCCACCAGGCTTTCCAAGAAGGAATAACATGTCTTCACTCATAGAGAAATACAACCTTAACTTCCCAACCATTCAGAGACCAAACTAGCCTCTCTTAGAGCTCAGTGGGTTAGGTATAAAGACAAATAAAAGGAGAAAACATTTAGCACTAAAACAAGACAAATTACATTTTGTTGTTGTTTTCATTGTAGTACTTGGGATTGGTGCTACCCATCTTCTCATCCCATAATAATTACATTCCTGTAAAATAAAATTTAGCTAAAAGAAATAAAAAAGCCTTATGAGAGTGTTGTGCCATATTCCATGGCTCAGTTTCCCTCAGTTGCTCTGTCTCAATTTCCCTTAATTGTTCTGCCTCCATAGCAAACCCCCTCCCCCTTTCTGACCATGAGGAATAATTGAGCTAGCATTCCAAAGAGGCATAAAACTTCCAGATGGCCCATCTCAAACACCTAGACATAGTCCTTATCTTCATGGCTCCAGACTTAATGTCTCCTAGCTTCCTCCCAAACTTATCAGAATTTATGATTCTTTACCCCCAACCTGTCAGAACTGAATTGATAGTCCTTTCTGGAACTCCAATACCCCCAGTGTCCTACCCCTCCCTCTGCCTGTTCTTCTTTGTTCTCCTAAGTGCTGAGAGCCCTTTAAGAATCCTGGGAGCAAACTACTGCTATCTAATTTGAGATCCAGATGGCTGGCTAATGGCTGCCAATCTAACTCTCAATGGACTGTGTGCTTTGAGATAAGAGTCCCATTCGGGCCTGCTTCATGGCTATGAATTTTAAACTCTCCATTAACATCAATTAAATATTACCTAATCTCCAATCTGTGGGACTGCCTCAGTTTCTCCCAGAGCATTACAAGAGGAGTGAGACATTTGGTAGAAGCAATAAAAGAGTAAACTAGAAACGAGTTATATTTATGACCTGCAGTCTTGAAGACTTTTTTGTAGCCATGACCATTTTCCTGCAAGCTCTTGGACTGGACTCTCTGGGACCACTGTGATCTTATTACAAGCAGGACTATTCATTTCCCAGATTATGAACCTTGAATTTCAGGAACATATCAAGAAATTTAGGAGAAAACAAAACAAAACAAAACCAAAACAAATCACAGCTGGTGTCCACCTATTTTATTTGTGTCTATTTTGTGTATGTCAGCTCATTAGCACTCATATTAGAAGTAAATTCCCATGCAAGCAAATTTTCTGGAACATAATTAAGCCAAATATGTTGCTCAAAAATCAGAGTAGATTTTTAACGCATTTAGATTAGATGAAGAAACAGAACCATTTAGAATGAGGTATGTGTGTGAGTGTAAATGTATATATATATATATGTATATATATATATACTTATATACATATATATTTATTTACATGTATGTGTATGTATTGTGTGCATGCAAGTGTGTTATTTAATATTTGCCCTATTCCAGGATGTTTAAGCATGTGTGTTGGAAGATCACAAAATTATTTTTGGTAGAGTATTCCAAAGAGCAGTATTAGTAACATCCAAATGACAATTTGTCCCTTCCCCCAAAAAATGTATGGACATAGAAATAAAGCATTTTTTCTTTCTCTTATGGCTTTGAAAATAATAATATAATTTCATTATTCAAGACTCCATGAAATTGTTGTGTTTGGTTAAAACATGTTGTAGAGCTAATGACAACTAAATAGAAGCTTTACTACTCTTTATGGCTTCCCATGGATATTCTCTTTCTAGTTAAATTTCCCAATAGATAAACAAGATAGAAATTCAATAATTAATTTCCAGTTATTGAACATGGGATTCCCACATCTGGCCTTAAAACTCCATTATTTGACTTGTCAATAATATGGAAATATTTGGGAATAAATCAGAATTCAATCAAGCAATGGATCTCCAGAGGCTTATCCTTATTAAGCCTCTTCTATTTTCCAAAGGAGTCACCATGACAAGTCTTTACAGAGTTAAGAATATTTAGGTTCAAATCTTGCCTCTGACCTGCACTAGTTGTGTGAACCTGGTTAAGTCCTTTAACTTAACTTCTCAAAGCCCAGGGGAATGTTCTTAGAATCAAAATGCAGAGAAACTTCTGATTTCTAATGGTAGAAGTTTCGTACCTGTAGATACTCATACTTAAGGGGGAGAGGAGGAAAGAGAGGACACCTGTTATTATACTGAGTTCCAGACACAAAGACACAAGTAAATTTAGAGATTCATTGATGTAGAGATGGAAAAAAAAACAAAACTATGGACATCAATGAGCCAAAATCTTTTTTTTAAATAATGGAATAATGAGGCCCAAAGACTTCAAATGATTTGTCCAGAATCACACAGCTATAAATTTGGGGAGGCATGGAAATTCAAATCTAGCTCTTCTTAATGCTTTCAGGTACTCTGTCTACTATATGACAGACCAGGGCCTCCAGTACCTTACTGTCTTCTTTATTTGAAGAAACATGGAAGCAAAGAGTAGCAGATTTGAAATCTGAGCCCTGGAGTTCAAATTCCAGATTTTCTACTTAATATCTCAGTGAACTTAGAGAGCTTATGTCATAATATTTTGTAACATTTGTACTATACCTAAAGTTTACAAACAACTTCACATGTGTTCTCAATAGATGTCAAGAACAGCCCTGTAAAATGGGAGCCATTGGTGTTCCCAATTTGTGAGTGAAAAGAATGGTTTTGAGACACCTGAAAGGACTTGCCCAACATCAAATAGCTAGCAAAATTTAAGTCTGTATATGAATTCAGGTTTTCCCAATTACAATTCCCTTCTTCGGGCCTCCATTTGCTGATCAGAAGATGAGAGGGCTGGAACGATTGATCTCTTAGGTTCCTTCTTCCTAGAAATCTCTGGGGCTGTGATTGTTTTCCAGGGGATTTGCTACAATCTTAAGGATGGGAATGGAAGCTGAGTCCTGCATGGCCCAGGAGATGGTAATCCTGTGATAAACTTTCTCTCAAGTTATTGATTCTAATGGGATGTCACTAGGAAGATAGACAGGTCTGCTCCTAAGCCATGATTAAGGCTATTTTCTTGTAGGTTGGATGTCATGAGGGGAAAAAAGCTAACAATCTTCTCGAAAAGAAGTCTAAAGCCATGTGATGAGGCCCCTCTTCCTAATGGGATCCCTCCTGCAGGAAATCCCAGGTGATGCAGCACAGGGCTTCCCAAAGCAGAAAGCAGAGTGGCCTGTGCCAGACCATGATGCAGATGAGACTAGAGCTGTCATTCAGCTCCCTTTGCCAGAGTCTGTCACGATGTGCCCTCCTGAGAGTGTCTCCATCTACTCCTCCTCAGTACCATGTACTCAGGCAGTACCACAAGTCTCTCTTGTCCCCTCTCTGGGATCATTTCCCCATATTCAGATTTTGTTTGGTCTTCTAAAATCACTATGAGAGAGGAAGGCATTCCTCCTAAACTCCCTTAAGGGTCTTCTAGTATTTGAAGGGACAGAGCACCTGACTGCAATTGGGAGCCAGCTTCAAGCATTTCCCATCAGGCAGAAATGCTTTGATGTCAGAAGCTTGGAAAGGTGTGGAGCTGATGGGGGGAAGGAAGGAAGAAAAAAATATACATATATATATATATGTATATATATATACATATATATATACAGAGAGAGAGAGAGAGAGAGAGAGGCAGGAGAGAGACGGAAACAGAGACAAAGAGACAGAGAGAGACAGAGAGTAGCAGCTGTGTCTTAGAGAAATCAAGAAAACATCAGAAGCCAGGAGCTCCCAGAAATATCCTTACAGATATGAAAAGGTAGCACCTCTTCCACACTATTTGGAGAGATGACAGCATATGGGTATGGAATGGTGTATAGGAGGTCAGACTTGGTTGTTTTTCTTGTTTTTGTTTTTCAAAAGATTGGTTTATCCTTGTTTTTAATTCTTTGAAATGTCAGATTAGTGAGAGGGGTGTCATGGACCCTTTATACTGTCATATAACTGTCATATATATGTCACATAACTCTGAAATGTAATATGTGCAAATACATGTACACACATGTTTATAATGTGCCATGTATATGTGTATGTAGGTATATAAATACTCTGGGCTCTTGTGTGTTTGTATATGTATACTATTTATAAATAAAGGCATCTATATCAGTATTTAATCCATATCTATATTTTGCTACCATGGAGTATGTGGAACCATAGAAGCACATCTATTAATACTTTGAAAGCAGATGAAATTTATCAGAGAAGATGACTGGGATGAAATAATTTTCTTTCTTTTTTATATTGAAAAATGAGCAAAGGAAATATTAAATGGGAAGGCATACAAACAATATTGATTGGAAAAAGATGCATATTTAAACTATTGAATATTGTTGCAATTTGAGTAAATGCTCCCAATTACTATTTAAATGGCATGGGATCCTTTATAAAGAGATGTATATGTCATACTGAAAGGATCTTTAAAGGTCATCTAGTCCACCCTCCTATTTCAAACATGGAGAAACTGAGTCCTAGAGAACTTTTTTCAGTCACAGGTTTATAACTATACAGGCCTCAAAAGCCATCCAATGTATTCCTATATTATACCAATGAATAAACTGACATGTAATTTGTTTAAGTGACTTGTCCAAGGGAAAATGGGTAGGAAATAGGAGAAGTAGGCTTTGAATGCAAGTCCTCCCACTTGAGAGTTAGTGTGCTTTCTATTACCCCACAATTCCTCCTCAGGCCTAAGTTCTCCTTAGTTAAATATGTGAGATGTCCATATACCATGTTCCCCAATGGTAGCTTAAGAACCAATCTGGGAGAAGTCACCACATGTCTAAAATTCTCAAGAACAAACAAAAGGCCCAGGAAGTGAGTTAGCAAGGAAACGAGGACAAATAATTGCCTCACTGATGAATTGATATTTGTTTAGGAATAGCATCCATTTAACTTTTATGTAATAAACACTTATTTTTATTATTAATAACAATATTTGTCAAGTAATCAAAAAAGGAGCTTTCCACTGCTTTCTTTTTTTGAAATGTAAATGATGACACCACCACCAACAAAAAGAACTTCCCATCCTTACTAATTAGTGATTCCTGGAGAATTTTAAGAAATGGCAAATACATGTAGCAATGTATATTGTGATGACGGTCACATTATCAGGTTGCAAGCACACTATCTGTAAAATTTTGGGAAAGGATCTACAGATTATAAAGGATGGTGGTATTAATCAGTAATGAATGTCATATGGCTTTATAAAAAAAGAAATCTTCACATATAATAAATATATGGTCCAGTTTTTTTTTTCCCCTATAAGGCACTCTTTTACTATTTGGAGACATGATAAAGTGGGACCATTTAAGTTAAGGTTCATAAACAGGAAGGTATCAATAATACAAAAAAAAAAAAAAAAAACTTAACTCTGGTCTGGGACAACAGACTTTTTTTCCCTCCATGTTCTCCGTAGAATCAGTAATTCATTGTTTGGGGTTTAAATTTTACATCATCAATGAATCACAAACTTTACAGTTTCAGAAGGATCTCAGGAGGCCATCTAATCAAACTGATGGATAAGGAGAAATCTGTCTATAATTAAGCTAACAGGGAACTACTGTACCTTCACCTGGGGATTACCAAGTGCCAGAAAAGGCCACCTTTTGAAACATCTTACTAGTCTATGGCTCAAAATGTAAGACAGGTCAGTTTTTCCCTCCTGATATCAAGCCCAAATTTTCCTTTTTGTCACTTCCACCTTTTTTTTTAATCCTTCTTTATATATAAACTGAAAAGAAGATTTTGAAGAATTTACTAAGTACTGTGAGGAGATGTTTGTCCAAACAAATTCTTGGCCCTCCAGGAGCCAGTATTCTAATAGCAATCTAATACTTTTAGTCCTTTCCTTTAGTTTGATAAAATCTGCAATTTCTGCACTTCACCATCCTTATCAAACTCATGTGTATATTCAGGTCACTAATACCATTCCTAAAATGTAACATTTAATTATTTTTCATCTTTTCAGGAAATGCGGATCAAAGGGGAAGGAGCCGTTATTTGACTTTTTCTAAACTCATACATATTGGACATAGTTGAATTGCAATTTGATCAGCCAGATGTAATATGTATCGGCTTCCCAATGGATTCCTTTTTTACAAATCATAAGAAAGGGTGAGACTCTTTGTGTTTGTGTGTGTGTGTGTGTGTGTAACTGCAGTACACTGTAGCATGAAGTTGGTACCAACTCTTAAAATCAAATACATTAAATTATATTTGTATAAAATATGATATGATTTATAATTGTCCCATCTATTATTAACATATTTCATGATAATATAATGATGATAATAGTAATAGCTAATAATTACATAACACTTATGTTGCAGTAACTGCATAAAATACTTATAACATTATCTCATGTGATTTTAAAAACAATCCTTTGAAGTAAGTACAGATATTACCTGTTTTATAGATATTGAAACTGAGGCAAATAGAAATTAAGTGACTTGCCCAGAGTAATACAGCTAGAGTGAGACTGAATTTGAATTATAGTCTTCCACACTCCCATACAAGCTCTTTATCCATTATATCACCTTTCAGAAATTATGCATTATTATATTTCAATAATCATGATTAAATTTCTGTTACATCATGATTCTTGAAGCAAGAATAAAGTATAATTATTGAAAAAGAGCAAGGAGAATGCTGATTGGGGTCATTATTTCAAACTTAGGAAATTCTTATATAATTTAGGCACTATACTTCTAGATCAAAAAATTCACAAAAATCTCTATGTACCTATTCATAAGACTTCATGGTTATTGGTTTGGTTCTGATCTAATAATATAAATTATTATTTTAGAAGTCAGAAGCTCTGTCGACCCAGGACACATTTCGACAAGTTTCATAAATAATTTCCTATTGCATAAATTCAAACCTTGAATGGGACTAGTGTCATTAATCAAATTAAAGGTTTGAACTTGATTTTCAACTAATCATTTGAGATACAAGAAAGGGAAGGAAAGGAAGGAAAGGAAGGGAAGGGAAGGAAGGAAAAGAAGGAAAGGAAGGAAAGTTAGGGAAGGAGGGAGGGAGGGAAGGAAGGAAGGAAGGAAGGAAGGAGGGAGGGAAGGAAGGAAGGAAGGGAGGGAGGGAGGGAGGGAGGAAGGGAGGAAAGGAAGGAGGGAGGAAGGGGACAGCCTGTGAAAAGGCAAGGAAACAGAAAAATAGAATGTTCCCTGAGGGGGATGACAGAAAAGCAAGGGTTTAACTAGTATTCAAAATTTTGTGAAGGATAATGATAATTGGGGATGATTCCTCTCAAAGTTTTTAGATGGTAAATTTGAATAATGTACTGTGCTCTTAATTTATTCATTCATATATTTACCTAGGTTAAATTTCTTGCACCTAGTAAGAGACAGGATTTGATCTCAGGTTTTCCCAACCCTAAAACTCACATATATCTATTCTTCCATATTTCCTCATATGTGTAATTAATAGGGGGAGTGGCAACCCCCATATATTCTGGAGAGATTTTTTTTTCTTGAAGTCATCATTCTCTAATTGCAACTGTACTTGTATCTGTTTTTCTATACCTAGTTGTTACTTATGAAGTCTGGAAAAATTACAACTAAAATAAATATGGATAGAATTTCAGATAATTGAAAATAATAACTTTAAACTGTTTGCCTCAGTTTTCCTGAATTGTTCTGTCTCAGTTTCCCTGGTGGCAACCCCCACTTCCTGGCCATTAGGATTGAGATAATTAGGGCTGAGAGATCTGGCCACTATAGCATCCAAAGAGTCATAAAACTCCAGGTGGCTTATCTCCAATGTTTGGGTATCTTCTGTCTCAGACTTAGTGTCACTTATTAGAATCTATGATCCTTCCTCCTTATCCCCCACACTGTCAGAGCTGAATTTATGGTCCTTTCCAAGAACTTCCAGCCACCCAGTGCTTTAGCCTGGGTTTTGCCTTTGTTTCCCTGATCAATGGAACCCTGTAAGAGTCTCTGGAGTTCCTTGCTTGCCATTGGATGCTTTGAGATAAGAGTCCCATCCCCCAGAATGGCTGATGTGATTTGCCAGTCCTACTCTCCACTAATAAAATATTAAAAAACAAAGAAACAAAAAACCTCTATCTATCTTGCCTCAGTTTCTCTGGCACTACAGGACAAATCTGTTTATGCCATTTATGATTGTGCTTTTTTCTACACTGTTGAATTCCATGTCCTTTTCCAAAATACTTGTCATAGAATCAAGATAACATTCATGAAGCTTTTAGCTCCACAACAGAGAAAACATATTATTCTTTCTGGACATCAAGAAAATGATTCAATCAGAGAAGGGAACATTCACAATTGAGTCATTTTGCTTTCCGTGAAAGCTAGAAAAGTACCTCTAGATTGTTATTCCTAAAGTGTTACTACAACCAGAGATTAGGATTCCCATATAAGTACGAGTTTACAGAGGCTTCCAAACTGTGTCAGATTTTCAATTTTCAAAAAAAAAAAAAATGAGCCTCTGAAGAAGGGACTATGTTACCACATCATATTCAGAGAAATCCAATGTCTATCGTGGTTTGTTTTGGAGGAATAAATGTGCAAGAGTAAAGAGAAACCTAGTTTTCAATATTGCTTCTAAAACTTCATCTCTGCATAATACTGGACAGGTTATTAATGTGGTTTACTGAAAAGATTTCTGTATTTTAAGTCACAGGGATTACTTTTGAATTCTATGTGATTTGGATAATATTTTCTTTCCTCATTAGGATTTAGTTTCTTTACCTGAAAAATAGGGAGTATGGATTAGAAAAATGTTGAGTTTCTTTATATCATCAAAAATATAATCACAAGTATGAATTTTCACTTAATACTTTAAATATCTCTCTAATAAAAACAACAGTTGTTTTCCAAATATCCACAGAAGTTCCATATTTTAGTTTGCATTTGTTCTTTTGTTATTTGTGATATTTTAGAATAAGAAACACTGAATTTTATTGACTATCAATCAAGAATCTTTTACCAACTCTTCCATTAACATTCCATTAATATAGAAACTATAAGTTCTTTAAGAATTGCTCAGTAGTGTGTCACTACTTGTAATTCTTGCAACTTAGATAGAATGATATGGAAAAAAGAAAAGAATGCTTATTTCCATTTCTAAAATATTTATAGCAGTTCTCTCTGTGGCAGCAAAAAACTGGAAATTGAAGAGATAACCACCAATTGAGGAATGGCTAAAGAAGTTGTAGTATATAATTGAGATGGAATACTATTGTGCTTTAAACAATGATAAGCTCAATGATTTTTGAAAAACATGAAAAAACTTACATAAAATAACAAACAGCAAAATGAGCAGATTCAAGAGAACATTGTAGAGTAACAATAATTTTTAAAGAGTGACAGAGCAAATAAGTTATGGTATATATTATAACTATACAAAATAATTATAAAGGATATATAAGAAAGATACTATCTGTATCAAGAGAAAGAGCTGATAAGTAGAATTATATACAGGATAATTTTATGTATACACACATATATGTGTGTGTGCATATATATATATATATATATATGTATGTGTATATATATATATATATATATATATATTTATCTCTACATCTAATCACACATACACACATACATACATACATACAACTATACCTATTTTTGTCTTATGGTAGCCATCTTTAGGGAAGAAGAAAGGTAAGGAAAAAAAAATTTACATGGTTTTGTTAAATATATTTGAAAGGAATAGCAAATTGTGTATAGTAGATTTGCAGTTCCACTATATTATGGAATGCTCATATTATTTCATAAATTAAAATATCTTTCAAAAAATGCACAAAATTTAATTACAGTCTAGTTAGTCAACTATGTGTGTCACCTTTGTGTCATCTGAACAAAGTGCTAATGTGATCATAAGCAGAGATTTGTGCATAAGGCAAGGTAGTTTTGGGCTCCCCTCTTCATTTTCAATTTTTCCCTTTCAAACACTGTATACATGTTTTTTATTTCTGAAGTTATTGTAACAGTATGGGTTTCTTATGATTATTCTCTTTGTTTAGTAGAAAATATTTTTTTCTTTTCTTTACAATTGCACTGTTTCCTTTTCAAAAATATGAAGTACTAAGAAAAATGTAAATTAATGCTAATCTTATAAACATTTAAACAAATAATCATCAAAATGAAAATTGATTATAAAACCATAACCCATCAATTGAAAGAGCAAGAATAATAAATCCCACTTGGAATTCCTGTTATGTATTATTCAAAACATATAATTAATTTAATTTTGATCTTAGGCATGTCCAATTTTCCCAAGTTTTATTGAATAATCATTCCATCACATAGGTTTTGTAATCTTGCATTTAATAAACCCTATCCACTTGTTTGTGTTCTATTTTAATTTGGGATGATCAATTCTTTACCATTGATTGATTTTAATAATTTAATCTAGCATTGATAGTTTTGGTTATTATCGCATTATAGTATACTTTCAGATCTGTTATGTCTTTTCTTTCTGTTTTCTCTATTTTCTTACCATTTTGTTCTTCATATAAATATTGTAGCTTACTTTTCTAAGTATATAAATTAGTCATCATTATTTTAAATGGTATTTCCTTAGAGATAAAAATGATAGAGTTTTTCTATGGTATGATGTATGTAAGCTGAACTTTGGAAGTCAACTTTCCATAACTCTACCACTTTAACCCAATTTATCCAATCAGATCCTATTGGAACCAGTCCAGAGTCTGAATCTAAGTATCTCGGGAATAACAATGCTTCTAGCCAAATATCTATAGCCATTATGCTGTGAAACTGAGCATGTGCATATATATGTATCGTGGTGATTATAGTGTAACTATTGAAGATCAAAAAAGTATTGTCACCAAAGATCTTCTGATCAGAAGCTGATATGATTTTATTAACATAATGACATAAAAAGGTGAATTATCATCTGTTTTGCTTCTCTGCCCTAAGGAGCATAGGACTTTCAATCTGATTTGTAGCTGAAAATTCACATATGTGCTTTCTCTATTATTAGAATGTGAGCTCCTTGACAGTGAGAGCTCTATGCACATAGCTAACCCTTAATAAATGCTTCATTCATGAATGCATTCATTCACAAATTTTGATAGAGTGGTCAGTTTATTTTTTTAAATACTGAATCAACTTACTTTCCTTTAATTAAATCTTAAAATCAATTTTATGTAAAAGCTGATTAAAATATTTGTGGTCCAAATAAATAATGTTTTAATATTGGTGAGAGTAAAGTGCATTCTTTAATGGCCAAATGGCAAAATGAAGAGAACAGCCAGCTTTCAAATAAATAACATAAATTTCAATAACCATCTGACAAATTATCCAAATAGATACAAACTAAAGTAACTGAGATATTAACTTTCACTCATTAAATTGGTAAAAAAATGAAGTTATTTAAATTCAATGTTGTTTGGGCTATTAGAGAAATTGACACACAGCTTACTGAGATATAAATTTGTATGTTTTTATGAAAATTAATATGAATTATGTGTAACCTGAGACATGGATACCATTACCAGGAGCAAAACCTAAAGATAATGATGTAAAATGGAAATTTCTTTACAAGGTCAATATTGATATAGAAGATATAGATTCAACATTTAACACAGTGTCTGCAATATAGCAAATACTTAAAATGATTATTGGCTGATTATTGATTAGATATAAATATAGATATTTCATGTTATCTTTAATTATCACTGCAAAAGTTTGGAAAATAAAAGGTTGCACTTAGACTCAGAAAGACATCTTTATGAGTTCAAATTATTCTCAAAATTTATCAGTTGCATGATCCTGGCTAAGCCATTTACCCCTATTAATCTTAGTTTCCACATCTATAAAATAAATTGTAGAAAGAATAGAAAACTATTGCATTATCTTTGCCAAGAAAACTCTAAATGAAGTAACAAAGAGCCAAGCTTTATTGAAAATGATTGAACAACAAAATAATTAGGAATAAATGAAATAATTATGTCAAGTCAATAAATTTGAATAGTATTGTGCTCCAAGAAATGAAATAATACCTACATAAGTGTCAATGTAGATGGGTGTGTATATATACACACCCATGTACATACAAATACATGGAAAAATATGAAATGATATAGAATGAATAAAGGTCATGGGATAATAAACTTAAAGCTGATTATGAACTCTGATATAATCAAGCCCAATACTATTATGATAGAGGTAAGCTACTTAGTTTAGAGAAAGAACCAGGATAAGAAAGGCTATTAAAACAAAGTGAGCATTTGTTATAATTGAGGTTACTATGCACAATGTAATTTAAATCATGAATGATTTTTATAGTTTTATGAAAAATATATTTTAAATTCTTTTGAAAATGTGGATTGAATACATTATTAAGTATGTTTATATATAAATGTTTGTGTGTGTATATTTGGGTGTGTAGACTGAAATTTTCAGAGATTGAATAGACACTGACAGTTCAAAATTCTACTACTATGGTTCCCAAATACTCCATTGTTTAGTATATATATATGTCTATGTCCTTTCATATCAATGATGATGATGGTGATGATGATGGTGGTGGTGGTAGAGGTGGTGGTGACAATATAACAATATTAATAATCATTATTATTGAGATTTTCCCAATTGCTCAACTTTTTGATGACAAACTTCTCTATAATTAATAAAGTTTATCCTTGAATTCTGTGCTTACAAATGTAGACTTTATAGATTAGAAGAATAGTCATAATATATGCTCCCCCAGGATAGAATTGTGCATATGTATAAATAAGAACTTATGTGTGTATTTATATATATATATATACATATTTGCATATTATATGCATACACATGTACACTATACAGACGTGTATGTACTATTGATGCATATATACATATAAGTACACGCTAGTGATCAGTGTGTGTGTGTGTGTGTGTGTGTGTGTGTGTTTTAATCTTAAGTGTATGTTTTTGCCCATTGGTTTTTCTAACCAGAACAGCCCATCAGTACATTTGAAGTATATTGGAATCATCATGCTACACTCGCTTTTATGTATTTGGTCAATATCTTTTGATCTTTAAAGGGCTACATCTAATGTAACTGGGAACTGTGCAACATTCCCTATGGACATCAAGAGGAAGTGTTTAAAAAAATGGGGGAATAAGATCTCAAAAGACTGTAGAAATTATGAACACACATATTAACATAACACATTTGTATGTGGTTCTTCTGAAACAAAACTGACATTGGCAATATAATATCACTGATCACAATTCCAGAAGAAAACAGAGTTTAAGAATATTGCCGAAGTTTAGAGAGTTAGTAAGAAATAGACCCAGGACTGGCTGAAAACCCCATCTCTATTATAACATTTTTGTTTTATCAAAGAGTTCACATCTTTTCTATGGAGTAATTATTCTCTAATATTTCTAAAGTTATGAAATATATTTCAGTCAAAGTAAAATTTATTTTCAAAGCTTTTGGAGAGATATATTTAAACTCCCAATCAACATGTTGGCCACAGCTAATACAATTTGAGAAAAACAAAAAAAAAAATATTCTATTGAATGACTGCTTGAGGATAAGGACTGTATCAGAAGGTCACAATGCAAACAGTGGCTGCTTTCTCACATAAGTTTGATGAATGGCATTTTATTTTAATGCACACCATGATTAATAATGAATGCTCCACTAGAAAAAAATGAGTCTAGAAATGTAAAAGTGGGACAACTTTGTATGCCAATCATTACAAACTTTTCCTTAAAAAAATCCACTAGGGAAAAAAAAAAGACATTGATGTATTTCAACAGGAAAATGGAAGGGGGAAGTGTCAGAAATAAATGATTAAAACTTTGCAAGAGAGGTTGTGTCAGAATCCATTCAGTTTTAAGCAACAGTTTATTTCTTGGGGCTTTAGATAAGAAATGTGGGGCCCAGATAGCCTCAGCAGATACTAGAATTCACAATTATAGACATAGAAATGTGGCCCAGAAAAGACTATCCTGTCAAAGTAAAAAATTAATGAGAAAAATGTGTTTAAAAAGCTCATTAGGTCTGTCTCTCTGCCTGTCCTCTCTCTGTCTCTCTCATGTGTGTGTGTGTGTGTGTGTGTGTAGTCATCTTAGGATGTTATAGTACTTTAGAAATGGCCATGAAGTAATCAAAATGCCTAAAACTATGAAGTATCAAGTCTTTGTGGTTTTCAAATTATTAACAATTTCTTTTTTAATCTTTATGTTCATATGTACAAATGGCTTGCTACCCTTCAATTCCATCCACACTGCAGAACAATTTGTGGATTCTTTGTCACATGACCACTCAATATGGACTATGGGAACTTTAGTAATAAAACTATGACAAACCAGATTTGAAAGGTTTTTTTCAATCTCCAGGTTGTATTATTTCAAGTTGCCAAAGTGAGTGTCAATCCTAAAATATAGTTTTGAGGGTCAAGAACTTCTAATGAAATGGGACATCAGATGCCTAATCCAACCTTCCTCATTTTTAAGGTGAGGAAACAAAAAAGAAAAGATTAAGTCATTTTGCCAAAGTCCCACAGGCAGCACATTTAAGCTCAAGTATTCAAATTTATATTATAGGATTCTGTCATAAAACAATATTAGGAAACAGGTCTACAGAAGTTAACTGATTTCTGCCATGTTACACAGGTTGGAAATTAGATACGGGATTTAAAGTCATGCCCTTTGATGCAGGAACAAATATGTTGTAATAGGAAAAATACTTCCTTTCATACTGTCTTGTGATCTAAGCTAGCTATTCAAAATGGCCAATATAACACCGGTTCATCTTCTTATTTACTTTTAGAACTACTGAAACTTTCTTGCTACTTGACTGGCCAAGGAGTCTGGATCAGATTGATGACCTCATCTCTGTGTAGAAAAGGTCAAAAGTAACTCCAACTCTGAGACATTTCTGATAATGCACCAACAGCATTATCAATAGTGAGGAAGCAGAGCTCAAGTGAAACACTGTGTTTTTTTTTCTTGTTTTTTGTTGTTGTTTTTGTTTGTTTTGTTTTGTTTTGCTGAGGAAATTGGGGTTAAGTGACTTGCCTAGGGTCATACTAAGCTAAGAAGTGTTGAGTGAGACAGATTTGAACTCAGGTCCTCCTGACTTCAGGGCTGGTGCTCTATCCATTGCACCACTCACTGTGGTTTTCTTAAGGAATCACTTGTGGAATATACTTCCAAATCGTAATCTTTTTTTTTACTATTAAAAAGATTTTGAATGACACTTTAGTGTAACCCATAACTTTATTCTAACATCAGACTTAAATTCCCAGAAACTGGCCTGCATTAGTTTCAGCCCAACTTACTACACTTTACTACACTTTCTCTGTAGCATTACATGTTTGCTAACTATCCTTATACATAGACATTTTTTTCCTACTGGTGACCTTGATAGATGTTCAATCTCATTGCAAATGCTGGATGTATTAATAGGAGAGAGAACCCCAGGTATGTAGATGGTCAAGATGATCCATTGCTCATTTTTTTAAAAAAGTTATTTCAGTTACAGCCTTTTTCTTTAAGCTTATGCATTCCTACTCTTCCCCAAACTACAGTCTAGCCACATCATCTTCTTTCTGTCTATAAGATATACCATCCTATCAGTCACATTAGTGTCCTTACATGAGCTGTCCCTAGACTTGGAAACATATCCTCCTTACCCTTGCTGCTTTATTTCTTAGCTTCCTTCAAAGTTCAATTCAAATACATGTGAAGTGTCTCATGTCCTTCAGCTAAGAGTGATTATTTGAAAATAATTTTTTTATATATAATGTGCACTAGATGTCTATGGGATTTGGAATGACAAAATAAGCAAAGGAAATAGAGTAGGTGTGGTGTGGGTGTGTGTTTGCACATGCACATATAAATACGTGTGTGTGTGTGTGTGTGTGTGTGTGTGTGTGTGTGTGTGTTAAAAGGGATGGTAGGTATCACCCTCTATCTAGTGATACCCTTTCTACTCCAAGAATAAATAGCTTCCTCATTATGCCCTGGAAAGTATCTTCTAAGCTCTGAAAAATTATTCCCGTATATGTTAGAAAAATTCATATCTCTTCCATTAATTCAATTATGAGGAGAGGAAGGAATGAAGAAAAAAGGAAGGAAGGAAAAAGAAAGAAAAGGAAAAAAGAAAGGAAGGAAGAAAGAAAAGGAAGGAAGGAAGAAAGGGAAGGAAGAAAAAAGGGAAGGAAGAAAGAAAGGGAAGGAAGAAAGAAAGGGAAGGAAGGAAGGAAAAAAGGGAGGGAAGGAAGGAAAAAAGGAGGGAAGGAAGGAAGAAAAGGAAGGAATGAAGGAAGAAAAGGAAGGAAGAAAAGGAAGGAAGAAAAGGAAGGAAGGAAGAAAAGGAAGGAAGGAAGGAAGGAAGGAAGGAAGGAAGGAAGGAAGGAAGGAAGGAAGGAAGGAGGAAAAGGAAGGACCAGAAAAAGGAAGGAAGGACCAGGAAAGGAAGGAAAGAACAGGAAAGGAAGGAAAGAACAGGAAAGGAAGGAAAGAACAAGAAAGGAAGGAAAGAACAAGAAAGGCAGGAAAGAACAAGAAAGGAAGGAAAGAACAGGAAAGGAAGGAAAGAACAGGAAAGGAAGGAAAGAA
>JAJPUD010006926.1:41621-75753 GCA_023553655.1 Myrmecobius fasciatus | reverse complement strand
TACAAAGATAAGATCTAAATGAGTTCATGATCTAGATATAAAGAGTGATTTTGTAAGCAAATTAGAGGAATGTAGTGTAGTTTACCTCTCAGACCTGTGGAGACGGAATAAATTTATGTCCAAAGAAGATCTGGAACTTTTAATTGAACACCAGATAGATAATTTTGATTATATTAAGTTAAAAACTTTCTGTACAAATAAAACTAATGCAGACAAGATTAGGAGGGAATCATCAAATTGGGAAATCATCTTTACATTTAAGGGTTTTGATAAAGGCCTTATTTCTAAAATATATAGAGAATTGTCTCATATTTATAAGAATTCAAGCCACTCTTCAATAGATAAGTGGTCAGGGGATATGAACAATTTTCAGATGATTAAATAAAAACCATCTCTAGTCATATGAAAAATTGCTCCAAATCACTATTGATCAGAGAATTGTTAATTAAGTCAACTCTAAGGTACCACTACACACCTGTCAGATTGGCTAAAATGACAGGAAAAGATAATGATGAATGCTGGAGGGGATGTGGGAAAGCTGGGACACTAATACATTGTTGGTGGAACTGTGAACGGATCCAACCATTCTGGAGAGCAATTTGGAACTATGCTCAAAAAGTTATCAAACTGTGGATATCCTTTGACCTAGAAGTTTTTCTATTGGGCTTATATCCCAAAGAGATCTTAGATGAGGGCAAGGGACCCACATGTGCAAGAATGTTTGTGGCAGCCCTTTTTGTAGTGGCTAGAAACTGGAAACTGAATGGATGCCCATCAATTGGAGAGTGGCTGAATAAATTATGGCATATGAATGTTATGGAATATTATTGTTCTGTAAGAAACGCCCAGCAGGACGATTTCAGAGAGGCCTGTAGAGACTTGCATGAACTGATGCTGAGTGAAACAAGCAGCACCAGGAGATCATTATACACAGCAACAACAATATTACAGGATGATCAATTCTGATGGACATGGCTCTCTGCAACAAAGAATTATCTCAAACCAGTTCCAATTGTTCATTGAAGAAAGCCATATACTCCCAGAGAGAGATGGGATTTTTCTTGCAAAACTTGTAAAGTATTATTACATTATTAACATGTAGTGGACTTCCTGACATCTAGGGGAGGGGACTGTGGATAAAATTTGTAACGGAAAGCTTTGTAAAGATCAATGGTGAGGAACTACCCATACATATGTTATACAAATAAAAAGCTTTAATAAAAAAAAGAAAAGGAAAAAGAAAAAAAATGGTGATTTCATGGATGATAAAAGAGAGTCATTGTAGAATATTTTTAAATATATATAACATAGCAAAAGGAGATTAATAGAAGTCACAGATAAGGAGGACAATTTGGGAATTAATATGACATATATTATTTTTTAAATGCAAGCTCTAAGCAATAGATCGTGGTTTCACACAAAATCATGTTTTTCTCTTTTTTTGCACATGGAAATATATTTGAACAATAATAACAACAAAATAATAATAAAAACCTTTTTAAAAAATAGTTGCCTGTACAATCTGATTGGACAGTGAACATAACACTAAGAGCGCAACAAGATTCAGGAGAAGAATGATTGGGAATAAGTTAAGATAGAATGAATATAAGACATGGTGATTCATAAAACCTAAACAAAGGGAGACTGTGGCTTTCATGCAATTAAAATAGAGAACCACTGAATTTTTTGATGACTCAGGTGACATAGGGGAAATCATGTTTTGTTTTGAAGGTTTGTTTTGTTATATAGATTCCTCAGGAAGTTTCAGAAAAGATAGGTTAAATTAATGAACCAAGCATCAGTGCCCTGTGAAAATCCACATAGGTTCCATCAAGTCACTTTATTTTACAAATGACTAACCAGAGATTTTATTTTATTACTTCTTTTGCATATGCATATTCAAAATTTAGTATCAAGAGATAACTACTTCTGTTTTCTGCGGTGTCATCCAAAGGTCCATTTTCATTTAATGGTAGCTCATATCTATTACCTAATAGCTTCTCCACACTACATAGCAAATTATTCTTAAAGTAATAAAAGCAAACTGTCATAGTAAATGTTAGTAATGTCCCCAGATCTGTCCTCTAAACTAATTGCTACATTGCAGAGGCTGATACTTAATAGCACACATAATTAATTAGAATAAACAGCTGTCATAATTTGATGACATGTAGGTATATTTTAAAACTACTTGCAAAGCAACAAATACTTATTGTGTGAGTCCATTTCCCAATAGGACGTACAAGATGGTGTCTGAAGTACCCAAATTTGAATTCAATCTTTGAAATGCCCTAGCTGCATGACCTTTTATACAACACAACTTGCCCCCCCCCCCCCAAAGAAGTCATTCCTTAAGAATTTTCCTGTAACTGGGAAAAATGTAGACTTTGTATATTTAAAAGAATTATGAGCAATCAAGTAATCAAGTGATTATACAACAAAGAAAAAACAACAACAAAGAAACATTGATGTTCCAAATGCTATTTTGAGTACTATGGATATAAAGAAAAAGAATGAAATGATTCCTAAGTATTCAGAAAACAAATACAAAGAAAAAAAAAGAAAAAGAAAAAGCCATATTTTCAAGGTCACAATCTAATATGGGAGACAACATACAAATAATTATCTACAAAGAAAATATATGTGAAATAAATTGGAGAGAATATCAAAATGATGTAACTAAGAACAAGAAAGACTGGGAACAGCTTCTTGCAGAAGATAGGGCTTTATCTATTATTTTAAGGAAGTCAGGGAAAACCGAAAATAGAAATAATTAGGAAGTGGGCATAGTGAAAATGTAGTCAAGAGCTGGTAAGTTGTATTAAAAATAAAGCAGAACAAACAATAACACAACAAATCCTTCTTCCAGCAAAATGGCCAGTGTGTCTGAATCACAGAATATGATTGAGGTGTAAGTAGAGTAGAAATGTAGTAAGGGGCTCAGCTATGGAAGATTTTATATTCAATCATGGAGGCAATAGGGCATTACTGATATTTGTTAAATAAGAGATAAAATGGTTGGATTGTGCTTTAAAAGGATAACTTTGATATATGAGTGGAGAAAGTTTGGAGTGGGAAAACAACTGAGTCAGAAATACCAACCAGAAAAATATTTTACTATCCAAGACCTGAGGTAATGAGATACAGGAAGAGATTATTGGCATTTCCAAGATTAAATGGAATGGAAATATAAATCCTGAGGAAAAAGGAAATTAAGGAACGAAATATAGTGAGTTTGAGTGAATAGAAATATTTTTTGCTGAAATTCTCTAGCATGAAGGAAAGCATTAGGAAAAAAAAAGATTGTATGAAGTTAGCAAAGAAAAAAAATAGAGTAACTGCTCCATGTGTAGCTCATCCAGGATTTGTCAGGGAAAGGAACTGGCAATCCTATTCCTGCTAACACCTGGTTGTTTCTCAAACAGCCTTTCACCCCTATTTTGGCCTGATTATATTGTTCATTGGAATATAACTTTTAGACACTGAACAAAATTATATTTGTGTTAATAGCAAATCATTTGACCATCATTCCATAAGGTTATTCCTTTCATATATGTAAAAAAACAACTATATTTCATCTATGTGAATTGAGTTCTAGTTAGTAAGAAATATTGTAATATTTTATGAAAGATTTTCTTTAAATTTCTGTGATGAATCATAGTATCATGGAGTAATGTTCAGATGATCATATCATTAGAAATAAAAGTTAACTCAGTGGCCTACATAATTTTTCAGATGAAGAAACTTAGGCTAAAAAATGTGAAATCACTTTCAAGGTCACATACATAGCAATTATTCTAAATATTACTTACCTTATTTCATAGTCAAAAATCCTAGGATCACAGAGCTCAAGTGACTTGAACAAAATACATATAAGATAGTATCACCAGCCAGATAATTAAGTTTTTTGAATCTATTTAATATACTATTTTGATTTATTTTTTTTCTCAAATTAAGCTGCCAAACATTCAAATTCAGAGAAAATAATTTCAAAGATCTGGCCACATTGTTTGAATGCCAACATGTACACTTGTCTGAAAGTGATTTTACTGAGAACTCATACAAAACAAATGATCAGAAAATGGTGAGAAAAAGTGATACAAAAGCATTCTCAAGTTCTCTCTTAAGAACTTCAAAATTGATGAGATAACATAGGAGATTCTGGCAAATGACCACCCAGTATGTTGCACCTGAATCTCAGAAAGCATCGTCCTATATGAGCAAAATGGAATTGAAGTAGTTCAAAAGAAATGCACTGTGTACTGATATAGAGAATTCACCCCAAATGTCCACATGGACTATTGTGCCCAACCTGTGGTAGAGCATTCCAAGCCCATATTGGTCTGATAAATCAGTCAGACACACTATAATTTGATTCTAACATAATAGTGTCATTTTGGTCTTCTTCAAGAACTGAGTACAATAATCAAATACACTATTTTAACTACATCAAGATGCCATATTCCAACTTCCGGGATGGAGCCAAAATGGGGGAGATCAGACAGGAGCCTCTGTAACCTCCTCTAACTAACAACATATGAAACCTCTAGACTGGTTTTGAATTCAAAGAATCCACATTATCTGGAGTACAACACATTTCTAGAAGAAGATCTGCTGGAAGGACTTCAAAACAGGTCTTTTTCAATTGGGCAGGGGGGTGGTCTGCCTAACCCACACTGCAGCACAGAAAGACCAGGGCCGGAAGCTGGAGCAGGCCGCTTGAGCAGGAGTCGGAGCCTTGTGGCTTTCACATATCTGGGAGTCTTCTGTGGGCCTCTTGGACCAATCTGTCCTGATTGTAAACAGGTGGTTTGGAAGATCTGCCTTTTCATGGGGAATAGATTGTGAACCCCTGAAACCCTGAAGAGTGCCTGAGCTAGCTGCCAATATTATATAATGCATAGCAATCAATCAGCAGAACTGCCTAGCACCTGAAATAACTCAATCAGCAGAACTTCCCAGCACATGAATTAAATCAATTAGCAGAACTGCCCAAAGGCAAATTAAAGCAGTGTCCCTCCTTTGCCTTGAACAGACTTCACACCTTTAAAAAAAAAAAAAGAAATCTCATCATAGAGCACTTTTATGGAGAGAGGGAAGAACAGACCTCAAATCCTGAGGTCCCTAAAAGTAAAGCAACTCCAGAAAAAGCCCCAAAGAGAGACATAAACTGGACCCCATGTCACAAGGCTTTCTTTGAAGATTGTATAAAGGATCTTAAAACAGAGTTAGAAGAAATATGGTGAAACAAAATGAGTTCATTGCAAAAAAAATGGAAAAAATGGAAAAAAAAATCAATAAAAATGTAATTTATCAATTCCATAAGAAGCTAAAAACAGTAACTGAAGAAAATAAGACATTAAAAATAGAATGGAAGAAATGGACGTGAATGACTCTATAACACTTCAAGAATCAGTCAAAAAAATGAAAAGAAAGAAGAAAATATGAAATATCTCATAGGAAAAACAACTGACCTGGAAAATAGATCTAGGATTATACGGCTTCCTAAAAGCCATGATGAAAAGAAGAACCTAGACACTATCTTCCAGGAAATCATGAAAAAACTCCCCTGACATTTTAAAATCAGAAGGCAAAATAACTATTGAAACAATCCACCAATCACCTCCTGAAAGAAACCCCAAAATTAAATCCCCGAGGAATATCGTGGCTAAATTTCAGAAGTATCACAACAAGGAAAAGATATTGTGAGCAGCCAGAAAGAAACAATTTAAATACCAAGGAGATACAATTAGGATCACCCAGTACTTAGAAGCTTCCAACTTAAAAGGATTGAAGGGCCTGCAATATGATATTCTAAAAAGCAAAGGAACTGAGTTTACAGCCAAGAATAAACTATTCAGCTAAAATGAGCATTATCATTCAGGAAAAAAGATGGACATTCAATAATATAGGTAAATCTCACTGATTTCTAATGAAAAGGCCAGAACAGAACAAAAAAGAAAAAAAAAAGTGATCTCCACAAATAGAACTCAAGAGAAACATAAAAAGGTAATAAAAAAAAAAAAAAAAAAAAAAAAAAAACCTCTTAAGAACTATATTTGTATTATGGATTGTATTATGGATATACTCAGAGAATGAGTGATTTTATAATGATATTTGATTATGATATTATGATTATCATTATCATTATACTATGAAAAAGAAATTAGATGTAGAAAAGGGATAACACTGAAAGAAGAGGAAAAAGGAGTTGAAATAAGGGAAATTACATCCCATGTAGAAGCAAAGAAAACCTATTATAATTGAGGGAAAGGAGGGAGAGGAATGAGCATTGTGTTAATCTTAATCTCATCAGATTTGGCTCTGAGAGAATAATAGATAGATTTGGTATTACAAAGAAACTCCTCCCTTATACTGAAAAAGGGATCTTAAAATAGGGAAAGGGACCCACATGTGCAAGAATGTTTGTGGCAGCCCTTTTTGTAGTGGCTAGAAACTGGAAACTGAATGGATGCCAATCAGTTGGAGAATGGCAGAATAAATTATGGTATAGGACTGTCATGGAATATTATTGTTCTATTAGAAATGATCAGGAGGATGATTTTAGAAAGGCCTGGAGAGACTTAAATGAACAGATGCTAAAATGAGCAGAACAAGAAGATCATTGTACACGGCAACATCAATATTACAGGATGATCATTTCTGATGGACAACAATGAGATGATTAATGGCAGTAACAATGTGAAGAGAGCCATCTATACCCAGAGAGAGGGGATCTGAATGTGGACCCTACAACATAACATTTTCATGCTCTCTATTGATGTTTGCTTGCATTATGTTTCCCTTCTCAGATTTTTTCCCTTGTAGATCTGATTTTTCTTGTACAGCAAGGTCACTGTATAAATATGTATACACACATTCGTTTTGTCAAGTATTTTAACATAATTAACATGTATTAGACTTCCTGCCATCTAGGGAAAGGGGTGAGGGGTAGGGGGAAAATTTGTAAAAGAAATCTTTGCAAGGATCAATGCTGAAAAATTACCCATGCATATGTTTTGCAAAGAAAATGCTTGAAAAAAAAGAATTCAATATTTGACAAAAACTGCTGGGAAAATTGGAAACTAATACAGCAGAAACTAGGCATTTTCCCACATCTAACACCATATACCAAGAAAAGGTACAAATGGATTCATGATCTAGACATAAAGAATGATAATATAAGCAAATTAGAAGAATGTAGAATAGTTTACCTATCAGATCTGTGTGAAAGGAAGGAATTTGTGACCAAAGAAGAACTGGAGATCATTATTCAACAGAAAAAAGACAATTCTGAATATATTAAATTAAAAAGGTTTTGTAGACACAAAACTAATGCAGACAAGATTTTTTTTAATAAAGCTTTTTATTTACAAAACATACGAGTGATTTTTCTACATTGACCTTTGCAAAAAAACTTTTTTTCCCCAAGCTTTTTCCATCCTTCCCCCCACGCCCACCCCTAGATGACAGGTAATCTAATACATGCTAAATACGATAAATTATATGATAAATACAATACATGTATACATATCTATAAAGTTATCTTACTGCACAAGAAACATCAGATTTAGAAAGAGAAGAACAAAAAACAACCTAAGAAGGAAAACAAAATGCATGGAAATATTCACAGAAAGCATTAAAATGCTGTGTTGTGGTTCACACTCAGTTTCCACAGGCCTCTCTCTGGATGTATATGACTATCTTCATTGCTGAACAACTGGTTTGAATCACATCATTGTTGAGGAGAACCATGTCCATCAAAATTGATCATCACATAGTTTTGTTGCTGTGTATAATGTTCTCCTGGTTCTGCTGATTTCACTCAGCATCAGTTCATGCAAGTCTCTTCAGGCCTCTCTGAAATCCTCCTGTTGGTCGTTTCTTACAGAACAATAATATTCCGTAACATTCATATACCATAATTTATTCAGCCATTCTCCAATTGATGGGCATCCTTTCAATTTCCAGTTTCTTGCCACTACAAAAAGAGCTGCCACAAACATTTTTGCACATGTGGGTCCCTTTCCCTCCTTTAAAATCTCTTTGGGATATAGACCCAGTAGAAACACTGCTGGGTCAAATGGTATGCACAGTTTGATAACTTTTTGAGCATAGTTTCAAATTGCTCTCCAGAATAGTTGGATCCATTCAAAGTTCCCCCAACAATGTATCAGTGTCCCAGTTTTCCCACATCCCTTCCAACAGTTATCATTATCATTTCCTGTCATTTTAGCCAATCTGACAGGTGTGTAGTGGTATCTCAGAGTTGTCTTAATTTGCATTTCTCTGATCAATAGTGACTTGGAGTACCTTTTCATGTGACCAGAAATAGTTTCAATTTCTTTGAAAATTTTCTGTTCATATCTTTTGAACATTTATCCATTGGAGAATGGCTTGAATTCTTATATATTTGAGTAAATTTTCTATATATTTTAGAAATGAGGCCTTTATCAGAACCTTTGGATGTAAAGATATTTTCCCAGTTTACTGCTACCCTCCTAATCTTGTCTGCATTCATTTTGTTTGTACAAAACTTTTTAACTTGATATAGTCAAACTTAACTATTTTGTGATTAATGATGACCTCTAGTTCTTCTTTGGTCAGAAATTCCTTCCCCCTCCACAGGTCTGAGAGGTAAACCATCCTACATTGTTCTAATTTGTTTATAATATCATTCTTTATGCCTAGATCATGAATCCATTTTGACCTTATCTTAGTATATGGTGTTAGGTGTGGGTCAATGCCTAATTTCTTCCGTATTAGTTTCCAATTATCCCAGCAGTTTTTGTCAAATAGTGAGTTTTTATCCCCAAAACTGGGGTCTTTGGGTTTATTAAACACTAGATTACTATTGTCATTGAGTATTTTGTCCTGTGAACCTAACCTATTCCACTGATCCACTACTCTATTTCTTATCCAGTACCAAATGGTTTTGGTGACCACTGCTGTATAATATAGTTTTAGATCTGGTACAGCTAGGCCACCCTCATTTGCATTTTTTTTCATTAATTCCCTTGAAATTCTTGACCTTTTGTTTTTCCAGATGAATTTTGTTGTTATTTTTTCTAGGTCTGCAGACAAGATTTTAAGAGAAGCTCAAACTGGGAAAACATTTTTACATTCAAAGATTCTGATAAAGGCTTCATTTCTAAAATATATAGAGAATTTATTCAAATTTATAAGAATTCAAGGCATTCTCCATTAATAAATGGTCAAAGGTGAACAGAACAATTTTCAAATGAAGGAATTGAAACTATTTCTAGTCATATGAATAGGTGCTCTAAATCACTATTGATCAGAGAAAAGCAAATTAAGACAACTGTGAAATACCAATACACACATCTCAAATTGGCTAAGATGAAAGCAAAAGATAATGATAAATGTTGGAGGGGATGTGGGAAAACTGGGACATTGATACATTGTTGATGGAAATGTGAATGGATCCAGACATTCTGGAAAGCAATTTTGAATTATGCTCAAAAAATTATCAAACTGTGCATACCCTTTGACCCAGCAGTGTTTCTACTGGGACTATATCCCAAAGATATTTTAAAGGAGGGAAAGGGACCCACATGTGCAAAAATGTTTGTGGCAGCCCTTTTTGTAGTGGCAAGAAATTGGAAATTGAAAAGATGCCCATCAATTGGAGAATGGCTGAATAAATTCTGGTATATGAATGTTATGGAATATTATTGTTCTGTAAGAAACGATCAGCAAGATAATTTCAGAGATGCTTGGAGAGACTTACAGGAACTGATGCTAAGTTAAATGAGAAGAACCAGATCATTATACATGGCAACAAGATTATATGATGATCATTTCTGAAGGATGTTGCTCTCTTCAACAATGGGATAATTCAAACCAGTTCCAATTGTTCACTGATGAAGTGAGCCATCCACACTGAGAGAGACAGAGGACACGAGCAACTGAATGTGGTTCACAGCATAGCATTCTGACTCTTTTTATTGCTGTTTACATTTTATTTTGATTCTTTTTTTCTTTGTTATTTTTGTTTGATTTGATTTTTCTTGTGCAGCAAGATAATTATGTAAATATGTATGCATATATTGGATTTAACATACATTTCTAACATATTTAACATATACTGGACTACTATCTAGAGGAACGTGTGGGGGAAGGGCAGGGGAATTGGAAGAAAAAGTTTTGCAAGGGCTAATGCTGAAGAATTGTTCACACATGTTTTAAAAAAATAAAGGACTATAATAAATAAAAGGTGGGCTGCTATGGGCATTTTTGGACATGTGGGTCCTTTTTTTCATTTGTTATCTCTTTTGGATTGAGACCCACTGGAGACACTGCTGGGTCAAGAGACGTGCAAAGTTTTATAGCCCTTTGGGCATAGAAAAAAATTATTTTTGACCTATAATCTACATAATGCGTATATTATTTGTCTACAAAAACTCAGTGACACCATGAACAATTTGAAAAAATAAAGTATATGACATGTTTCTTTTCATTGATGACAATAAAAAGAAAAAGATTAAAGATTAAATAGTTTGTTCAGATGCACAGTTAATAAGAATCCAAGATCAGATTTAAACTTGGGTCTAACCTAAATGAGTTTAATATTCTTCCTATTTCATAAATCCCATTTTGAGAAATTTTGAATTCATGTTGAATGATTCCTCCTACTTCAGATCCTAAAAGTAATTTTTAATATTGATTTTTTTCTTTTGATGTACTACTTTTATTTACTTCTTATCTTTTATTTTTATAACCATCGCTCTGAGTCAAGTCTTCATTATCTTTCTGTTTGATTATTAAGAGTTAGCCAGTAATTATCTACTATACTTCTCTCTTCCTCCTATAATTCCTTCTGAATATTAGGGTGAAATTAATATTGTTAAATGATGCTACTACTTATATGAGAACTTAGTTCCCCACTACCTATTACATAAAAATAATTACTAAAATATTTCTTTCCAGAAATCAATGCCTTTCATAACTTGTTCTATTCATATAATCTATTCAGCTTTGTTTCTGACTTTTCCGTAGAAACTAAATGTTGGCTTCTTTCTATTCTGTATGAGCTTCATAATTTAGTGCTGTTTCCTGCCATTATAAAGTTAGCTATCTTCCAGAAGGAAGTTGACTGTGCTTGTTTGTTTCTTTGTTTTTTTTTTCACAGAGTTTATCACAATACTAGAATCAAATAAACACTTAATAAATGTTTGTTTATTGATTGAATGTGAGATTTATTTTCTAGCCAGCCTGGAACAGTTAGTCTTCCTAATTTTATTGCCTTGCCTATATAAATCAAATAAACCTTGAGAATTTTACTGGGTTAATTATAAGAATGATACCACACCTATTCCTAAGGCCATTAAGGAAAAATAAACCTTGATTTTTAGCTCCACTAAATAAATGATTAAATGCTAATTGAACTTTATCTTTGGAGTAGATCAAGTAGAATAACAGGCTGTAGAGTCAGAGGGGACTGTGGAGATCCACTCCAAATTTCAATTTTATAGCATTAGAAAACAAGGAACATGGATGTGATTCACTGCAATCAGCACTTCTTAAATGTCTACTATGTGTTACCTAGTCTGTTGAATGTTGGGGATATCATGAGTTTCTCAAATTAAGTAGCAGGAGAAGACTAGATAGAATACAGAGCTTTTGTCTCCAAATCCAGAATTATATCTACTTCATACATATGTCTTCAGAGATGAGCAACAAAAATGTCTGCAAAAAGATAGTCAACATCCTGCGTAAGTTTTGAGTTTTTTAAGGAGTGGTGTTTTACAAGCAAATGAAGACGGGCTATTTGGTTCTTTTTCATAGCACATTTTCTATGTTTGTATTATACTTAATATTTGTTTACTTTCTCTAACATGCCATGTATTTTAGCCCATTAACAATTATAAAATCGCATGCATATAGTAAATATTAGTAGTGTAATCTAGAAAAAAAAATGATGTGTTCTGAATTCCAGAGAATATTGCTAAATTACATAGAGACTACAAAACCGATTTAATGAAGCAGAGACAGCAGAAAGGCTAGAGTTCAGCTAAATGAGATCATTAAGAATCAATGTTCCACTTTCTTTCCTAAGTTTACTTTGAATGGAGAGCTTGCTCTGAATGTCACTTAGAAAATCTGAAGATTACTACCATTTAAGGATAGATTCATTTAGAAAGGTCTAGTGTGTTTTTTTTTTTCAGCAAGCTGCCATGAATTAGCCTTTAACAGTTTTCTTTTTGAGAACACCACAGTTGTCATAAGCAAGTAACAAGTGAAGTCAAAGAAAGAATGAATAAGCAAATTAATTAATGAATTAAAAATAACTGTCATTATCTGTCCTAGATACTAAGAATTCAAATGCAAATTTTAACAATCTCTGCACTTAAAAACTACATTATCTAATGGGGGGAAATATCAGGGAATGAAGGAAGGAAGGAAAGAAAAAAGAAAGGAAAGAAAGGAGAAAGGAAAGAAAGAAGGAAAAAGAAGAAAGAGGAAGGAACAAAGGGAGAAAAAGAGGAAGAGGGAAAGGGGGAAGGAGGTAAGGAGAAAGGAAGCAAGAAAAATGATATTTATTTTATAATATGAATCAAACTCGAAACAAAATGTTGAATCACCACCAATGGACAGGTAATGATTTCTTTTCTTGAGAGGAGATAAGATACTACAATTTTTAACTCCTCTGAATGAAAATAATGTTGTGTTTAATATTTCATTAGTTCACTTATGCTTAGCTAAATCTAAAGATTTACTAGATTCTTACTGCGCCCTACCAACCTAGTCATGGATTCTGGGCTTGAGAATTCTCAGTGGAGTGAACTGTATAGTTTTCAGGTCTCAGCAATAAAACAAAACAAAACTTCCGACCAGATTCTAATATCTTTCTTTCTCTTATTAAAGGAGTTGTCCAAATTCCAATAAAGGTCTCACCAAATTTTGTGGTCAAAGAAGCATGCCAATTTGTGAAAATTATCATATAGAGATCATCATCAGTTTATAAAGGAAACCACATATATTGCATTGTGGAATCTAGATATATTCTATCATCAAATTAGTACAAACCAATTTGTGAAAATTACAGATGCACATATTTGAGGAAAAAACTGGAAGAACATAAATAGCTATCCCTTAAATCTCAACTAAATCTCCCCATAATGATATCACTAGTGTTGTATTAATGTGTGATTTTGTATTAGTTGATCTATGACTCTGAGGCTCTGTACTCAGTTCCTCTTAAGTTCCAGGCAAGTTCTAGGTGCTTATTTGGAACTATGTTTAAAAAGTTATCAAACAATGTATACCCTTTGACTCAGCAGTATTTATATTGGGCCTATATCCCAAAGAGATGTTAAAGGAAGGAAAGGGACCCACATGTGCAAGAATATTTGTGGCAGCTCTTTTTGTAGTGGCTAGAAACTGGAAACTGAAAGGATGCCCATCAGATGGAGAGTGGCTGAATAAATTATGGTATAGGAATGTCATGGAATATTATTGTTCTATAAGAAATGTTCAGGAGGATGATTTTAGAAAGGCCTAGAGAGACTTAAATGAACAGATGCTAAAATGAGCAGAACAAAAAGATCATTATACACGGCAACATCAATATTACAGGATGATCACTTATGATGGACAATAATGAGATGATTGATGGCAGTAACAATGTGATGAAGAAAGCCATCTACATCCAGAGAGAGGCTGTAAGAACTGAATGTGGATCACAACATACCATTCTCACTCCTTTTATTGTTCATATGCATTTTATTTTCTCATTTACTTTTTTCTCTGATTTCTCTGGTACAGCAAGAGAATTGTATATATATGTTTATACATATTGCATTTAACATATATTTTAACATATTTAATATATATTGAATTGCTTGCCATCTAGGAGAGGGTGTGGGGAAAAGGAAGAGAAAACCTGAAACACAAGGATATGGTCAATGTTGTCAAATTATCTGTGCATACATTTTGAAAATAAAAAAAGCTTTATTAAAAAGTATTTGGTGCTTTATAAAAAAAATCTCATTTGATTTTTAATAGTTCTATGAAATAAATGCTGTTATTGTCATTACCTTACAGATGAGGTAACTGAATTGATAAACAATGCTAAAATATTTGCCCCAGAGTCATACAGCAAGGAAGTGTCTATGCCTAAACTCGAACTCAGGTCCTCCTAACTTCACACCCAGAATTCTATGCACAGTGACATCTAGCTTTCTCTATAAGGTCAGACAAAGTGCTGATCTCTGTGATACTATTAGGTTGATTTAGGTCATAAAATTTAAAATATATATTGAGTGATTAAGACATCAAACAACTCTTATTTACTTTAGCATATGAATCATGTTAATGATTTTTTTTTTTTTACTTTCCATCCTAGAAAGCATTTTGATGTAGTATTTCAATGGAACTGTGTGTATTGACACAAAACCCTTGAGAGAGAGAGGATGGTGATAATTCCCAGTTAGGGTTCAAGGACCATAAAGGGGAAGGAAAGAAAATTGCTAGAAGAAAAGTTGTGAAAACACATTTCATCCAACTCACAATATTCCCAATGTCTACAAAAGAGAAAGGAAACATTTGATTCTCTTAAAATTACAGTGTAATGAAACACCTGAGTTTCAAAATCTGTCTTAACTCTTTTTGTCATCTAAAGTTATTTCAAGTAGCTATAACAATTTGAACAAAAATCAAACACACACACATATACACACACAGAGGCAGGGAAGAAAGGAGGGAGGGAAAGAGAGAGAGAAGGAGAAGGAAGGAAAGGATTGTTTAACCATCCTTTTCCAGATTTCTTCATTTATAAAATGAGATGGAGAAGAAAATGGCCAAATACTCTATCTTTGCCAAGAAAATACCTAATGGCATCAAAGACAGCATATCACTGAAGTTACTTAACATTAAATGTGATGTCTTTGCATTCAAAATGTTTTATTTGACATATATTTCCATATGACCAAATAAAATTTGTTTACATTTGGTATTTTTTTTCATAACATTTCAACTAATTTGGCCAAAAGTCACAAACCACAGTAAATTTAAATCCAACATTCTTTAATTTGATCATAACTACAAAATTACATAACGAAATAAATGAACAAATAGATGAATGAATTAATGATTAAACAATAGGCATAAGTTTATTTTTTTAATAGTTGATTACTCAGAAAGACACAATGGGAAGTTAGGAACATGATAGGCAGTGGGATACCCCAGAAATATTGGGGGAGTTTTTGGAATATAGGCTCTATTTGAATTGAATTTGATACTTCAATGTCCCAATGATTATGATATTATCAAGGTAAGTAATGATCTAAAAAATGATACCAGGAATAATGCTTCCCTGTCTTTTTGTTCTGTATGACTTGTAAACTCACAAGTTTCTCTTTGAAAATCAACACAAGGTAATGAAGCTTTCTTCATAGTCTCATCTCTCCTCTGTTTCATTTCTACATTTCTCACCTGGGATGTTCTACAAGCATATTAAACAAATATGAAAAATAAAACTTATTTGGGTTTTTCTGAATCAACCCTCCAAATGCATAAATTCCATATTTTTGTTAAAGATTCTGATATCATTATATTCATTTTTAGGCTCATCCTTATATGTTCATTATCACCCCAATTCAATTAAGTAAAACAAATCTTGGTTTGGCCTCCACAATATTTCTAGCATTAATCTTCTGTTCTTTGCTCATATTAGTCTATTTCAACTTCAGACCTCATTTTCCTTTTACCTGGATGATTTCAAATGCATTCAAATTCATTCCCATGTCTTAAGTATATCTTCTCTCCAATCTATTCTCCATATAATTTGTAATTGATATTCCTAAACCATAAATTTTATCATGTTACTTTTTCTCATCAAGTGTGTCCCTCTTGCTTCTCTGATTAGACACAATTTTCTATCTTATTTAATTTCTTTTATGACTCCAGACAATGTTTACAGCATTATTGATACTATTCAAACACTCTACATGTCAACCAAACAGACTGATTGTCTGTTTCCTTGTATAACAATATATCACCTTTCCCCTCAACTGTGCAATCATTATACTTTTTTCCAAGCATGCTTTCCATCTTACCCTTCTTGTCTTAAAAGCCCTAGCTTCCTCCAAAAATCATCTTATACCATTCCATCTAGAGGACTTTCCTAACTCTGATAGATGCTGTTATCCTTGTCAGAAATCAAATCTGATTTATTTCATATATATACATATTGTTTTTCCTTCTTTATGACTCTCTGTCAGGAGAATATGTTTTTAAATGGATGGACATATCTTGTTCTCTTTTCAAAAAAAATAAATAAATAAATTGAAGGCACTTAATTAAAGGTAGTTAGATGATAAAGATAGAGCACCTGCTTTGCAGTGAGGAAGACCTTAGGTCAAATATGGTCCCAGAAATTTTCTAGTTATGTGACCATGTGGAAGTCATTTAACATGTTTGTCTCGATTTTTTCTACTACATAATGGGGATAACAATTGTACCTAACTTCCAGGTTGATGGTAAGAACAACATGAGATAATAATTATGACAATATCTGACAAATAGAAGGTCCTTAATAAATGACCCACCTTTATTTAATGCATATTAACTGATTTTATTCATTCTATTGTCATTTCAAGAATTACAGTAGAATAAATTTGTATTTTATCTGTTGTATCTACTATGTTTTTCAGTCATTTCAGTCATGTTTAACTCTTCATGACTATTTTTGGAGGTTTCTTTGTAAAGGTACTGGAGTGCTTTTTCATTTCCCTCTACAACTCATTCTAGATAGAAAAAAATGAAGCATTTTTTTTTTGCCCTGTGTCACACACATAACTAATATCTGGGCTCATATTTAAACTTAGGAAGATGAATCTTCCCGATCCCAAGCCTGCAATTCTATCTATTACACTCGTTAAATCTATTGAACATCAGAAAAAGGTGTAATTAGTTGAATCTTCATTAAGAGAAGCATAATGAGAAAATCAAGATAATTTACATTTCTGTTGTCTTCTGCTTTCTTCAAACTACATCTGATATGTCTAGATCTTACAACTAATAAGTAAGGGCACTGATAAATTAACCAGCACTCAGAAGTTAATAAAATTTGAAAGGCCTCATAACCCATAACCTAGTAGACACCACTTAGGTTATTTAGTCTCAAAAAGAGAAGATATAGGAAAGCACTCTAAAGTTTATCAAGCTTCTGAATCACTTTGGGCATAAGATTGGGATATACAAACTTCTAGTTGAACCTAAGTAGTTTGTAAAGAGATATTTGCATCAAAGTAAGAGAAAATCAAAATTCTTCACAATTGTAGTATGGAAGACAATACATTATACTTGAGATTAGAAAATGAGTATTAAAGGCAAGAGACTAGATATATGATTCTGGGCAAGTAATTTAGTTTTAATAATGCTCAGTCCCATCATATTGTAAATTGGAATGACACATAATACTTAACAATCTAGTTCACAGGATAATTGAAAGGAAAGAACTTTTCAAAGCTAAGAATCCTTGTCCTATTTTTGGTCATTGAGTTGGAAGTATCAAAATTGGAATGAGTTCCTTTGGGATGAATATTTTCCCTTTCAGTGGAGATCTTCAAACAAAATTTAGATATTCTTTTGTGGCTTGTCATAGATAGATTCCTGTTTTGGCACAGGTAGAAATAGGTGGTCTCTGTGGGCCTTTCCAATTTTGAGATTCTCTGGCTGAGTAAAATCTAACTTCTTTTGCTAGAGAAGAAAATAATTGTGTTGCTTGATACCTGAATTTTTTCAGGAAACATTCAGATCTTAACAAGAAAAATTCTATTTATATTTTGTCACCATTAGAAATGTAGTTCAAAAGAACTACACAGTATTTAGAGGATAAAAAACTTTGAAGATAGGCAGAGTTAAATGGACTTTAGAATTTAGACTTTTGCAATACCCATCAACAATACTATAAACAAAAAATAAAAACAAAATGAATACAAAAAACCCTTAATATATATCTGACATTTTAGAGAGACCATGAAACTGAAGGATTGAGAGAGAAAAAAAAGGAACAACCAAAAAAAAAAGAAGATGGAGTCATTTTACATTAAATTTAATAGAAGAAAATAACCAGTTAAAAATTAGGTATCCCTTTTTTATCATTTCATTTATATACATTTCAATGTCATATGAAGACCTAATTATGGGCCTGGCACCAAATTATCATAATATTTCTGTAACTATAAAACAATGCATATATCCTCATATAAAGCAATATGTCATATACAATAGGAAAACATTGTTATGATTGCCTTTGAAATTAACTTCTGATCAAGAATTGACTTCTAATAAAACTAAATTATAATTTATTATGTAACTAGAAAGTATAAAAAACTTTCAGTGTAAGTCAATTGCACATATTATTTGCAATACATTTATTTCATGATTGACTGGGCTGTCTTATTTAATATGTTGAGTAGATTTTTTTTCCTAGAAGTTGGGTAGTTTGAGAATCCAATAAACTATGAATTGGAAATTAAAATCATTCATATAAGATGAAAATTTTTTAGCATGGTGCTTAATAATTGAGGATTGAATTTAATTAATTTATGAGACTAAAATGACCAAATTAAAACTATATTGTTTTCTTTTTTAATTAATGAGAAAAATATTTACGTATCTAGGGACTTGAAACAGTTCCAATTTTGTGTTCCCATTCATGAAATATAAAATGTTAACATTAGGATATTAAGGAGAACAAGAAATATATCTCAAGATCTAATTAAATACAGTCTATGAAATGCCATTCAATGCACAATTATGTATAAGGTGATAAAATGAGAACATGAATTAAATGTAGTAAACAAAACATATAAATTGTGTGGGAAAGATTTTTCAGCTCTGATTACTCTTTAAAATATGTGCTGCTCAACATATATTTACCACTGAAACCTATCATTTTAAATTTATGTAATTTTTTATTACCATAGTATTAAGAAAAGGAAGAATTATGGCAAAAAAAATTGGTTAATCAATCAATGTGAGATGTTGGGAAGTATGGAAAGGGGAACCAAGTATTTTCTAAGTGCCTGTTATATGCCAGGCACTGAATCATTTACTTTACAAATAATTAATTTAATAATCACATCAAACTTCGGTGTTAGGGGCCTTTGTTATCAACATTTTACAGTTCAGGAAACTGAAACAATCAGTTTAAATGATGTGTGCAGGATCAGACACTGCACAAGTAAATATCTGAGGCCAAACTTGATTTTAGATGTTTCTGACTCTTGACCCCAGTGTTCTATCCACTAAATCACCTATCTCTATGCATTGGGGATATAAAGACAAACATTATTTAAACCACAACAATGAATAAATCCAAAGTAGTTAGAAATAAAAATAGGATTATGCTCAGCCAACTGGACCTCATTCATAAGGACTAATTGTTTAAATTTCAGCAATATTATTTACACATTGGAAAATGAACCAATGGTATAAATCAGGATTTCAGTGGTTGTTTTATTGGTTGTATAGATTTAAAAGTGATGAAAAATGTTAACAATGAAAATTCAACTTAAAATATTATTGTGTATGTAAGTGTGTATGCATGTGTATATATAATATACATTTACATGGATATATACATTTATATGCATATATATTTATTGCTCATCTATCTATATGCGCATGTATGTATATAAATATGTATATTTATTCATATGCATATACACATATACTATGTAAGTATGTATGCATGTATTTCTGGGCAAGCTAATTTTTAAAGAGTTACTAGTATTCCACTAGAAAAAAACTAATGCCAAATACATTTGAATTCCTGGAAACAGTATATAATGTACTGGTTCCCCTTAAAGATAGCATGAGTGGTATTAAGCTGAGAAAGAATAGATTTATAGAGGAATACTTAAATGAATATTTAAAAAGCTGTCAGTGACTGACTATTGTCAACCACTATCTTCTTCTAATCTATTTACCTTTTCATACTGTGGACCACCTATTTCTTAAAACTTTTATAATTCCTCTTGTGGTTTATATGATAAAATGTGTCTTAATTCTCCTCTCACCTTACCATTCTTTGTATCTTTTTATCTAGTTCCACTTTTTTATACCATCCATTAAATTTATCAACTAATCAGTCAATAAAAATTTATTAAATACCTACTGTTTCTTTCACTGTACTAACTACTGCCAATATAAAGAAATACAAAAACAATATAAAATGAGCTACATACATGACAAATAAACCAGAAGGCAACACAATTGAGAGATATCTGCATTTCCTACAAAAGTGGGTTCATTTGCTAAGTGACTTAGAGGTAGTCAGTGAAGCCATGTAGTAGAGATGAAGAAGGACGGTATTCAAGGCACAGAGAATAAATATTGAAAATGTATAGATGTGGGAGATCAAATGTCTTGTTTATGGAACAAAAAAGCTGTGGGGATAGGGCTTGAGATATTAGAAACCTGGAAAGTTTGAATGGGAGTATAAGTTATGATGTATTTTGAAAAATAAAGCATGTAATAGTTGATACTGGAGGGGACAGGAGTCATGTAATAGGTGTGATATATTAAACAAGTATATTAATTCATAAGGATATGAAAACAAAAGAGAAACAATCTCTTCTCTTTAAAAAAAATTACATGTGAATGAGAAAATTGTATAACTTCATAAATGTTTATAAAGAATATATTTCCATGTAGTTTGGAGAGGAAAGACAGAGATATCCCTGGAGATATGTCACCTGAGATGAATCTTGAAGAATAATGGAGGTTGCAAGTGACTAAGTAGTGATAGAGTACATGTGTAGGCATTCAGGAGAGCTAAAGCAAAAATATGAATATAGAAAATATAGTATTTTCTGTGCAAACATCAAGCATTTCAGTGTGGCTAAACAAGTGAATAAAGTGTTAGAAGACTGTGAAAGTAGAAAAGGAATAAATAGATCCTTAACAAATATAAACACCAGAGGATTTTATATTTGATGAAAGAGTTAAAAGGAAAAAAAATCAAGTTTATTAATAAGATATGTGTATGTTTAGTAAATGGTTATTTGTAGGGGAGGAAGGAAATTAACATTATTCAATTTATTTTATAAAAATATCACACTGGAATCTAAGAAGTAGAAGGATTGGAGTAGAATGACTATTCAGGAGAAGCTGTTCCAATAAACCAGGTAAAAGATGTTAAATGCCTAAACTCATACAATTGTTTTTGGGTTTTTTTGTTTGTTTGTTTGTTTGCTTTTTGCTGAGGCAATTGGGGTTAAGTGACTTGCGCAGGGTCACACAGCTAGGAAATGTTAAGTGTCTGAGACCAGATTTGAACTCAGGTCCTCCTGACTTCAGGGCTGGTGCTCTATCCTAGCTCCACCTAGCTGCCCCAACTCATACAATTGTAATGAGCAGAAAGAAAGGGTCATATGGAAAATATACGGAGAGAGAATGATAAGGTTTGACAACTGGTTATATATGCACATATATATATATACACACACACTATATATATATACATATATATATATATATATATATATATATATATATATATGTATATATATATATATTCCACTCCTTCACTCTTATTTACCCTGTATATAGGGTAAATAAGAGTAAAGAGGTCGAAGATGACACAAAAATTGTAAACTGTGAAAAATGACTTCATGTACTTCTTAAAAATTTTCTCCATTTTCTCCAGTCTTGCACTTCATGATCTCATCTCTTCAAAGGCTTTCAAGCCTCATCATTATATGGACAAACTTTTTTATTTCTGGAACAAGTATTTTCTGAATCCCCATACATATCTTAGAGGATAAAATTCAAAGTCCTTACCTTGCCATTTAAGGCTCTTCAAGATTGGGATACATTTTTTCCCTTTCCAAATACAATTACTATCACTCCCTTTCATACAACCTAGTTCTAGCCACCCAAACTTTCTTATACATGATCACAAAACTCATCATAAAATTCCTTGACTTTTTAATGTGCTTTATCCATTGACTTTAATTAATCATTCAACAGTTACAACTCTTAAAATCATTAACTTTCTTCAATGAACAGCTCAATAATTTCCCTAAGATTTTCTTCTCTTGATTTTCTCTTATTTTTAGAATTATTTTACTTTTGCATTCATTTTCCTTTCTATATACTGTATTTGTAAGAAAATTTATGATACCAAATGACTCACTAATTTATACAGTAATTATTTTGGTTATTATTCAAAAATTATTATTTTTTTGTTTACTCTCAGAATTTAGAATGGTGTTTTTAATATTTTAAGATATAGATAGTTATTTCAAATCTTATAGCACTACTGACAGTCAGGAAAAAAATGTTTTCAAATTCTGCTTTTAATACTTAATCCTCACAGGCTTGATCCTAAACATGTTATATCTCTCTCCAGGTTTCATTTTCCTCAACTGTGTAAGGAGGGAGTTGGACTAAAATCCTCTTACGTCATAGACCTACAAATACATACACCTATGTTCCTATTACTCTATGAAAAATGTTTTTAAGATTCATATCAGAAAAACCAGGAATGACGCAAATCCTATTAATGAAGAACCTCAAACTATTATCCAGTACCAGTTACAGCAAAGAGAAGTCAGAAGAGTCATAAATTTCTTTCAATAGCAAACAGGTTATGCATTTGATATTTATTGATATACAACAGAAATTCTACTATTGAATGTAATATTTTATTTGAACTTAAAGGAAGTTTCAGTGCATCAATATTATGTAAGATAATTGTATCAGCACTAGGGACAGTAGCCTAAACAGTGGAGAAGAAAAGATTGTTCATCTAAGAGACTGAAGATAATACTAACTAAATTCCTTAGAATTCATCTGTATCACACTGGTTTGACACTGGCTTGTGGGAACTATATAACTAGAGGTATTGAAAAAGGAAAGCTTGTTTGTGAGACTGGTAGGTTTAATTAAACTGTCTCTTTCCATTTAAAAGTGTTTCTTCACAAAGGGAGATTAAAACTAAGCTGTTTCATTTTCTGTGGTTCAGAAGAATTTTTCTTTTTATCTGGCTGCTTTTTGTCTCTTCCTCCTGATCTGTTCTCCATCATGGATGCATACCAGACTACCATATATGTCTATATATACATGAATGCTCAGCAGGTATCTAATCCCTATCTATCTGATAGGGAAAAAAGAAAAACAAACAAAAAAAATGAACAAACAAACAAACAAAAACTTTTCATTACAGACCAAACAGTTTTGAAATGCATTTCTATTATGGGTTGACTCCACCTGACCACCCTAAGACAACTTTTCATAATCCAGGAAAAACATGATTAGTTAAATCAAATTTTGATATTGAAGTTTAACATTTCAGTATTAAAATGTTTATTTTTACTTAAATAATGAGAAATCAAATATCTGTCCAAGGATTTCTTCCTTAGTCTCATATAAGCTCAACATTTGATGTCATATCATTAATTTAATTACATAAATATTTAACTAAAAAAGTGGAGGTGAATCTTTGTTCACACTCTCCCCAAAGGTCAACACTAGCTACTCTATGTTATTTAGTTTTGACAGTTAACATTAACATTAACAATTAACATTTGAACTACAATATACAGAGATTGCCCATACCCTATATGAAGAGCTGGATATATGTGTACTTTTATGATTTCATGACATTAAGAGATTAGGAGGCATATAGATGGAATGAGTCTAGCTTCCACTACTCCAGTGGTGTACCTAAACTTTAAATGAAGAAGAAAATGAGGAATATATCCTAAATTTTGGCAACAATTCCTTGTTTTGTTGCTTCCCCCCCTTTTTTTTTTACATTTGTCTAATGACATAGAAAATTCTATTTAATTTCTCATACCTGAGCAACAACACCTTGGTTTCCTAGCACTATAATTCATTCTACTGAGTCATTGGAGTGCTGATTGGATTAAAGAGGGTAGCAGCCAGATTATTTAAAAGTGAATTAGGAGGGGAATGAATGTTTACATGTGTATTGCATTTATTCATATATGCATATGTATACCTACAAAGCACAATTTAAGATTTTTAATAGACACAGAGTTCATTTCAATCTTCTTTAGACCTTAGATATAAGAAAAAGGAGACTATGAATCTCTCAATATTACAGAATATTTCATATAAAGATTCTGGAAGAAATTTTAATATTGAGGTTCAGAATGAAGGGAGACCAGCAAAGTCAGTCAAGAAAATGAGCATACCTAAGTCACTCATAATTCTGCTAAAATTTACATTTAAAATGCATGGAATTCTGAAGAAATAATCTGAGACTTTTTTCTGAGTCAAACAGAAAAGAAAAATAAAGTGTTTCTGATTTCACAAGAAGCTAAAATGTAGACATTTTCCAATTGTAGACTTTTTCTGGCAAATCTGAGTTATAAAGGACAAAATCTATATTGTAGCTATCTTTACTACACAGTTAATTATAGAGATATAAATTACAACCTTCAGTGTCATATTCCTCACTTGTGTAACATATTTTATAGGAATTGGCTTTTTTTGTAGAAACAATAACCAAATTAGAGCTTTGAAAAACTGTCTCCTATAATTTAACTATCTAAAATAATAGAATATTCATTCATCCACTCACTAAACATCTGCTAAGTGCCTACCAGGTACAGGTGCTGTGGCAGACCTTAGGGATACCAATACAAAGATAAAAACAATCCTTTCTCTAAAAGAGCATGTGTTCAACTGGGGAGAAACAATAAACCCATGTATAAATTTACACAAAATATACACAAAGGAAAAAAATGGTCCTGGCCTCAAGGAGTACATATTCAGGCAGAAGGAAAAAAAAAAAAAAAAAAAACTCTAAGTATGCCCATGATTTGATGACAGAATGAAATTATCCATTGGGGTTAGGAGGTAGGATAAATAAAAGTTTCTTAGCATAAATTGAAATTTGATTTTTATATCATGAAAACATTCTGGACATTTTGGCAAAGGAAATGATCCATACATACTTACCAAAATAGAAATTAGAGATTCAAAATTACATAGAAATTTTCATAATTCCTTTTATTTACATGATGAATAAAACAAAACTCTTTATACTAAACAGGGGGAAAAAAGAGGGCAAAATTGTGGTTTGCCCTCAAGAAACTTTTAGTCCAGCAAGCCAAGGTCACATGTATGTAGAGAGAGGCATGTACTGAATATATACAAGTTGAAGGATCAGCAGTCCCTGGACAGATGAGCAAGGGTAACAGTCTCATATAAAAAGTGATATTTTCACTGAATTTTTAAAAAATCTGATAATTCTGATTTTAAACCAGTCATTTTCAGGAAAATTTAAAGGATTTCACTTTTAGGCACTAAATTTGGAAAACAAATGGAAATCAGTGTCATTAATATCATGTTCCTATCCTCAAGCTGATTCTGTGTGATGTGATCCTATTATCTACTCCAAGGATTTTAGAAAGGGATTTTATTCACCAGAGATATACCAAATATAGCCCCAAAGTAGATCATTATGTTAGCAATCTCAACAGATGACTATAAATTAACAAAAAAAAATAACAACAAAGAAATAAAATATGTAATAAAAATAAAAGTAGTCATTATGGAGCTAGGAAATAATTTAGGGGAATGAAGAAATTAGATTGATGACTCAATATATGATAGTCTTCTCTGGTGGTATCAACATGAACGATAGGGATTTTGTATCACAGAATCAGGGCTGAACAGGATCTCAAAAAAAACTACTAGCTCAACCCCATTATTTTACATATAAAAAAGTTGAGACCCATAATATTATGACTTGCCCAAAATTACACAGAGAAATAACCCTTCAGAGATTGGATCGTTTTAAATTTTTCATCCAAATAACCTATTAATTCATATGACCATAAATGTAGAATTGGAAGGGATCTTACAAATCTTCAAGTCGATCTTTAATTTCCAAATGACAGAACCATAAACTAAAATTTTTTAAATGATTTCTTCAGTCTCATAAACTGAAAGTGGGATACAATCCTTCATTTTCCAGTCTTTATTGAACAAAACAGTTCTTTGACTTAGTAAGCAATTTATGTCCAAATATTTGCCTCATTCCTTGATAATACTTTTATTTTAAAATAAGTTCTTATTAAGCAGACAGCCAGGCACTGGGCTACAAACTTTACAGGTTTTATTTCATTTGATCTTTTCAGCAAACCTGTGAAGTTAGGCAAGATTATGATGATGATATGATTTTACAATTGGAGTAAGTGAGACAGATGGAGGTTGAAAGATTTGACCAAGATCATACTGTTAATAAGGGTATGAGGTCAGATTTCAATTCAGATATTCATGCTTCTAGATTCTGTCTTCCCAGAATTCTTCAAAGCACAGCTCAGGTGCCATTTCTTATGTGTGATCATTACTGATGCATTTTCTCCTCCTTCCCCCCATTCTCTCCCCCAATTTAAAAATACATGTTAATTATGTTAAAATATATAACAATTATTTCTTTAATATTTATCATCATATGTACAATGCTTAAACTAGCCTTTTTGCTTAGTGCACACTCAATATATGAGTTGTGAATCTAATTCAGATGGTGTTTATCAAAAATCAAAGAAACTTTATTATAACAGAAGAGAATAGTTTATGTTTCATTGTTTGCTTTGCCTTCCTATGATTAATTTGTTATCCATGCCTACATCTATGAATGTATCCCTGAATATAATTGAATGTACTTAAATATCTTATTAAAATAATTGTATTTGTAACATGTGGAAGTGTGTATACATACATATACAGAGACATATGGATATATGTGTGGAGGTGGATGAGATGTTAAATAAGAATGATCAACTCTGGTATGAGGTCTCAATAAGGCCTTTTCAGGCTCATTCATCTACCTTTAGCATCTACTTTCATCCTATTCTCACCTGTGGTTCTAAGAACTTGTAGTATATGCAGTGGTCCCACCCTAATGAAACCATCTTAGTAAGCAAGCTAAACCACGTCGAGAGTAATGTACAAACTTCAAACTTATTGGTGAATTAGGGAGATGTTTAACCCCAAGCATTTGAAGACTTCCTGTGGAGGAATGGGAAGATGAGAACAATTCACTCCAAAAGCAATAAAGACAGCTGAAGAAGGTGCCATGGAGCACTAGAGCTTAATCAGACAACAAGGATGCTAAGATCTGCATCCTGAGTCATGTTTATTGTGCTACTTCTGTCTTGCCACTAGAGTTTAATGATTACAAGAGATAGTGAAGCTGACAACTTAAATCCATTTTACACTCAACCCAAAACTTCACTAGATAATGTCATTGGTCCTCTTTGAAATGAAGGACAAACAATAAATCACACACACACACACACACACACACACACACACACACACACACACATTGTGTATATTTTAAGGATGTTAAAATGTGTGTTTTTAAGATACAATTTCTTTGGTTGGAAAGTCATACCCTGAAAACTCTCCTTCCCCACTTTGCTAATGACAATTTGCAACTTCTCTGTAACTTCTCAAAAAAAAAAAATGACTTGGAATATGAAGAATTTAATCAACTTGCCTGTGAACACAGAAATACATCTAAGATGGAACTTGAAACCAAGATTTCCTGACTGCAAATCTTAATCACTTTAATATTATGTGCTGCAGCACATTTTCTTTTTATAAAAAATGAATTATCAAATCTTATCTAACCACGGAATTACTTTCTAAATCTATGTTTATCTCTGTAAATTTTAATAATGATTGTAATATCTGATTGAAGTATTTCATGAACCACTTTATTATTCTGGAAAACATGCCTGGACACATAGTGAATATTATTTGTCAATTATTTTGTATCACTATTTCCTCTCTTCTCTCCCTTGACAATGTTATTAGTCTAGTATAGGCCCTTATGGCATCACATCTGCACCACAATGCTTGTCTCAAGTCTATCTCTATTCTATTCTCTACTCCATTCAGCCACTGAAATTATTTTCCTAAAGTGCAAGTCCAATTATTTTACTACTACTACTACCTCTTCACCTTTCATTAAATAAGTCAGTTGTTCAAAATTTCCTGCAGGATGAAAACCAAAACACCCTCTGCTTAGTATTCGAAGAATTTATAATTTTGTCCACTCTTGCTTTTCTGGTGTTTTACCTTACAACCCAACGTATACTCTACAATCCAGCTTCGAGATTGATCCATGAACAAAACACTTTATCTCTCAGCTCCAGGCATTTTTGCTGGCTTTAGCCAGAGAGTATGGAAGACTCTCTTTAACTCTACCAACTAATAGACTTCTCAAGTTTTCTTTAAGCCTCAATAAAAATCTTATCTTTTACAAAAACCTTTCCCAATTCCTCTTGATTCTAATGTCTTTTATCTGTTCATTATTTCCAATTTATTCTGTATATAGCTTGCTTTGTGTGTATATATATATATATATATATATATATATATATATATATGCTTGTGTGTGTGTATACAGTTTTCATGTTGTCTCTCTCCTTAGGTTGTAAACTTCCTGAGAGCAGGGTATGCTTTTTGCCTCTTTTTGTATTCCCAGCAATGTTTGACACAAGTAGGTGCTTAATAAATGTTTAATGAATAAGTGGTATTTAGGCAAAAGTCACATTTGTAGAAGTGCTGCAGAGAAATTAATGCCAATTGATGGTCAAAGCTAACATCTGAAAGGGAGGCCAAAGGCAAAACTTTCTCTTTCTGTATACTTTTATGCATGTACACATGCATATACATGTAAAATTGCATACACAGACACATTCATGTTCCCACTTATACATGAAAATATATACATCTATGTGCAGATATAGATTTATATTTGTGTATCTATAGCAATATACATACTTGTTTCATTATTCATATGAATATATCTATATATAGATAAATCTATATGCAATTATACATATCTTTACACAAGTAAAACATTTATATTTGTGCATATAGCCTTTATGTGTGAAAGAAAATGAAGATGGAATTATTAGAGGATGAAAATCAAGAAGATGACACAAGCAAATGGAAAGCTTCATTTAAAATGTTCTCAGTGTCACAAGGAAGGATACATTTTTATAGATTAGAATGTTTTTTCCCCGTACTTCCAGAGTCTCATGCTGTCCAATTTTGTATTGTGTTTGTTTTTGATGTGCTTGATTATATTGCTCATGAATCTTCTATATTTTTATTTTTTCAGGTAAGGCAAATTCAAAAGCAAACCATCTTAAGAAACTTTCTTTTCCTTCATATATATTTTTTTTTCTTATTGCTCTGAAACAAGGTTTCCTCCTTTGCATGAGGAAATAGGAACTACATTACATAATATCTCTATTTTTAAAAGAAAGAATGTTGCATTTGGAAAAAAAAAATGTAAATCTGAAAGTAGTAAAAGATCATTTGGAACATGTTTTTGCCCACTTTGACAAGATATACAAAAAGAAATGTAAGCCACAAAATTATTTAAACAACATTTTCCCCATTTGTTGTCCCTCTGCCCAAGGTGTCTCTGTCAATTATTTGAAAAATGTATCCCTTTGGGAAAAGTAGCAGGAAATATTGAAAGCTTTCACAATACCAAACCTAAGTACGTAATGTAAGTAATGGAATCTAATGCAATCTGGAAAATCCAGTTAGACCACTGGCAGCTAAGAACAGTTCATCTTCTGAAAGGAATGAAACTAGAGGCTAAGAACAAACAGAAAACAGATTCTACTCATAAAGTGTAATCACTTTCTGAACTCCTTGATATGTGAGAAGATGTCTTTATATTTATTCCCCTCCCTCAGTATTTTTCCTCTTCCTAAAAAAAAATCATATGTAATAAGAGATTTGTCAGTGATTATAGTCACGGTCACTTTGGGTAACTTATGACTAAATACTAGAAGGAATGTTGTTTAATGAAAGTCCAAGAATGAAGTTAAATCAATGAGAAAGAAAATGTAAAATAAATGACAGAGAATCACTGTAAAAATACCTTTGATTTATATGTGCTTTAAAATTTGTAAAGCATTTTTTTTTATCTTATTCCTCTGGGAATTACCAAAAAAAATCTGGGAAAGATAGTCAGAATAGCTAATATTAAAATTTTCAATAAAATTAGTATTGAGTGAAATATTTTGTTAATGGACAATACCGTTTTTATTGATTAACAAGTTAAAAGAAGACCTTACCTCCAATTGCATATCGTTTGAATCATTATTCTTTACATTACACACATCTCACTAAAGTTTATAGAGGAAAAGGTTTTCTTAATTAATACTATTTTGGGAAAGAAATAAATATTTGTATAATATCTACTACCTGCTAAGTACTCTGTGAAATACTTTTTCAACAATTATCTTATTTGATACAGCACTTCTGAGGGTGAAAAGATTTTTTTCTATTACACCCATTTTACAATTGAAGAAACTGATGCAAACAGGATTGATTTGCCCTAATTCACAAAGGTAGTAGTTGACTATGATCAATTTGAACTTAAATCTTCCTGATTCCCAGAAAGCATTTTGGTGCTCCTTTGTTCCCCAGGGCTCACCATATTTTTTGTTGCTATCTATAAACTTTAATCTTAATATAGTTTAAAACTCCTGATATCACAAGAAACAGTAGGTTTCATTTCCCCCGTAGTAGAGATTACAAATATGCTCCCCCAACTCGTCTTTGTCTTATAAATCATTACCATCTAACATTAACTCCCTTAACTCTCCTTAAAAATCTTCCATTTGCATATTAGAGTAGCCTCAAGCACTATTCTAGTTTCTAGACTAATTTATAGATATAATTAATCAATTTTTAATTTACTAGTCATGGATTTTTGATAAAAAGAAAATCAAGACCCAGAAAAAAAATTAGATGATTTCCCCACATATCCCCAAAATAGAAGAGCCAGAATATGAATGTCAGTCTCTTGAATCCAGATTACATGTTCTTTCTATTCTATCTCTCAGACTTGTCTACCTTTTGAGCAATTATTTTTGGAATGCCATTGGTGTATCCAGTTCCTGGTTTCATATTCTGATTATATTTGTAGCTATATTATCCTAATAAATTGCTGGCTTTTGTTTTATCTTCCAAATGATTATGAATATTAAGTTAGAAAGAGTTTTGAAAAAGGCAGGCAGGATTGTGATGGTCCTCTACTAAATGTCATCTGAGTATTATCTCATGGAACTGGACATGTTTAACATGGAGAAGAGAAGGGCATAGCAACTGTCTTCAACTATCAGAAAGACACACATGCAAGGGTAGTTGAATGTTTTCTATTCAGCAACAGAGAGGAAAACCAGGAACATTAAGGATAAGAATTAGAGAATGGCCTAATTACCTCCATGTCAGGAAATCTGCCTATCAATAAGTGCTATCAAAAAGAACCATATGTTCTGATCGGTGGCAGGGTCCTCATCAGCATTTCAGCTAACCTCTCTGACTCTCAACTTTTATTATTTAATGACTTGAAGGGGAAGGAAAACATCTCTAAAAGTGTTGTTAGTTAATTATATGCCATATGTATATATGTATATATATATACATATATATATATATAATTACAATAAAAAAATGTACATCCACAACAATACAATATCAAAATAACAAAAACACAAAACAAAATTAAACAAATAAAAATAATACAACTTAGGCATGAATAGCTATTTCTTCACACATATACTAGTGCATAGGCCAACTATTAAATATAATAAGAAATCATAATAAGGGGTGGGGGAAAGAGGGGAAAAGCTTGGAACATTGACCTTTGCAAAGGTCAATGTAGAAAAATCACTCATGTTCTGTAAATAAATGCTTTAATAAAAAAAAGTAATGTGAAAAAAAGAAAGCATAATAAGAAAATAAACATAAATATATGTAACCATTTCAAAGCTTATTAAATAGAGTATTTTATGGCTTAGTCATGAAACTTATTCACAGAGTAAAAACTTATTTTCATAGGAAGACAGTAGACTATAGAAAGAATATAAATGGTGACAATGCAATTTTAGACATTTTGGTCAAATGGATTCCTTGAAAGGCATCAAGTTCCTTGTTATTAGAAAGGGTATTTTTACTTATTTCTGATCATTTACTATGAGCATTGCAGAAAGCATTCAGTAATAGGGTACAATAGCTCAAAGCTTCTTAAACTGTTGCTTATAACAATATAGAGCGTCACAACCAAATGTGGGAGTTGTGAAAAAAAAATAGCAACAATAAAAGGTATCAAATATTTGGCCAAGATTTGTGTAAAAATAAATAAGCATATTCATCTCATTAGTATGCAAATTTGCTTTCATTTTAAATAAATCATTGGTTGATTGTTGTTCTCCATTGTTGAAGAGGACAAAAAATAGCATCACCATGTTAGAGTTGATTACAGTATGTCCAAGAGTGGCTATTCAGACCAATACAAGCTCAAAATGTTTTGCTACAGGTTGGATACCAATAGTCCCTATGGACATTTGGGGTGGGCTCTCTAACTATACACATATCCCATTTCTTCTCTGCCAATTAGATTCCACTTTGCTCATAGAGCACAGCACCTTCTGAGATAAGAGCATGCCCTATTGGGTGGGCCTGTGCCAATGTCTTTCATGTCATACAATTAATTCTAAAGTTCTTAAGAGGTAGCTTGAGAGTGTCCTAGTATCACTTTCTGAACACCTTGTGAGCATTTGGCCTGTGTGAGTACTCCATAAAATAATCTTTTTGGCAAGCATACATTTGCTATTTGAATAATATTGTCAGCCCAATAGAATTGTGTCCTCTACATCAGAGTTGGAATCCTTGGCAGTTTAGTTTGAGAAAGGAGGATGTGTTCAAGGAAGACTAGTATCTCTGGGATGAGGACTGCCAAACCCTTTACAAGACTGATTTCCACTTTTGGTGTCTACCTGATCCACCAAACTCTTACCTCTAGCTCCAAAAAGCTGGAAACATCTCAGAAAACAATTTTTGCAGATGGACTAAACTAGGCTGAGGGCAAGCAAGAGGCCTCAAAATCTATGGTGATTTGGGGGTGGAGGGTCTACCCAAAGCAAATAAAGACTTCCCCTGGTGAAATTGGCAGATGAGAACCATTTTTTCCAATGGCCATGAAGACAGGTGTTGTGGAGTGCTTAGACTTTGGTTGGAAATTGAAGATACCAAGGTCATCCACTACATCTGGAGCCATTACTTGTCATCTTGATTCTGTCCTGCTAATGGACAGTGGTTGCTCTGGAAGAGAAAGTACAGCTATTGACTTTCTGCAACTTAATCCAATTTGTGCATAAATCAAAAGATATCACAATGGACACCAAAGAATTGTTTTAAAATAAATTTCTTTAGGATTTATTGAGGGTAAATGTTTGATTTGTGTACCTATTTTATATACCTATATACTTGCGGTCCCTTATATGTTTCCCAAATGAAAAGGGGTCATCATGAGTGAGAAAAGTTTAAAAAACCCAGACTAGATGACTTCTGAGACCTTTCAATCATAAAACTTTGTGATATAAACCAAAGCAAGTTTCCTAAGGTCTCTAGAAATTGGGGATATGGTATAGGGTCTGGATTATTGCACATAAAATGAGGAAAAATTGAACTCAGATACTCAGAAGTTCACAAGTTGTGCTACCCTAGGAAAGTCACTTCATTTGTATCATCCTGCTTTCTCATATGTCATATGAATATAACATCTACCTCACAGAGTCATTATAAATACCAAGTGAGATAAAAATATAAAATTGTTTTGTAAAATTAAAGCATCATAATATAAATGCTATTATTTTTAAAATAACCAATAACGCCAAGATATTTTCGATTACATTCCCTACTCCAAGACTTATAGACTTAATCAAAAAAAAAAAAAGACCCAAACTATGTCCAACATAAGTTTTCCACTTTGAAATCATAGGATCTTCTTGGGGGCAGAGTGAAAAGGTGACTTTCTGCCTCTCCTCCAATCTTCTCTCAAATCAACAACAAAATAAGCCTCTGAACTGATCTTCAAGTCAAAAAACTCAGAAATATTTGGGCACATCTCTCTTGGTAACTTCATATCAGGTTAGTTGGGCTCAGACAGAGAGATAAATAGACGACCCCTGTGCAGGCGGGAAGTGAGGGTGGGATTCAGCTCAGCTCATCATGGCAAAAATTCCAAACTCCAAACTCCAAATTCCAAACACCTGGAGTTTATCTGAGGCACTCG